>JAJOOH010007364.1:0-29109 GCA_029582605.1 Solanum gracilifrons | reverse complement strand
ATCATAAT
Source organism: Solanum gracilifrons (assembly GCA_029582605.1). Taxonomy (NCBI): domain Eukaryota; kingdom Viridiplantae; phylum Streptophyta; class Magnoliopsida; order Solanales; family Solanaceae; genus Solanum; species Solanum gracilifrons. Next base: position 29,101 of record JAJOOH010007364.1, on the reverse strand, counting down.
TTAAAAGTACTAAATCATGCTAAAATAAGTTTAATAAGTATTAGTTACATGACTAAATATTAAAGAAAATTAAAATTAGATTATGTATTTGAATAAACCAATGTAAAACCATAGAACAAATATTCAATATTATTGTCATTCTTAGTGTTGAATTGATTATTATTTTTCCTTTAGTATTAATTTAATTTTAATTTAAGCTTTATTATAATTATCAATATCTGTGGATTATAATCTTTATTGAACTATTTAGAATTTTAAGTTTCAAACTTGAAATAATAATATATTAAAAGATAAAAACTATGAAAAAGTATAAGAAATATTTAAAAATTATATCAAAGTAAATATTTTTATGTATAAAATAAAATTTTAAAATTATATATATAATGTTGAGTTGGTTTGGTCTCGGGTTGGTTTTTTTTAGTTAAAACCAAACCAACCCAAATATAGTCGGGTTTTTTTTTCAATACCAAACCAAGTCAAACCAACCACTAGTCGGGTTTTTTTCTCGATTTGACTAAATTTGCGGTTTGATTCTGTTTTCGGTTCGATTTTGTACACCCCTACCAAAAATAATGATGTGTAGTTGAATCAATTCGTGTTTAATTGGAGAACTACTAGACAATTGTTTACTCCTATATAACCAAAACATGACATAAAGCTTTGGAATTTGACCACACACATTAAATGAATTACTCTCTCTCTCTCTCTCTCTTGAAAGGTAGGTGATGTGTTTGCAATAAGGAAGTCCATGGATATGTTGATGAATTCTAATTTTTAGCTTAGTTTGTTTGGCTCATTTTAGTTGTGAACTTATTTTAGTCCATTATAGTTGCTTAAACAATTCTTACCTTAGGTGGGCAATGATTCTAGAGTTAAAGTTGTCCTAATGCAAGGGGATCTTAAGTTGACTTCTCAGGCAATGCTTTTTAACCATGTTTTGTTAGGTTTTGTTCTGATTTTCTTATCATATTTGAATTTTTTTTCTTTCTATAAAAGAAAGTCGAAGCAGCATTATCATAATTTATTTTTACTTTTCTTGTAAAAGACTATATAATTATCTTCCATATTTGATTATTTCTTCCATGGAGATAAAATTTAAAATTCTATAAATTGAAGATCATTTTCTCATACCAAAAATACAAGATAATCCATTTAAGAGTCTTGTTTAGGGGGGAAATTATCCTCCCAATAGTTTTTATGCTTTTTAACATTATATTAATTTTTTATATGTAGGTCGTCGTTTGGTCAAATTATATTAATAATATATTTTTGGTATACTTTTACATAATTTTGCAATCTCATAACGTCATGATTCTTTCGAACCCAACATGTTTTGCTTCTTTTATTTAATTTATTTTATAGGCCGAATCTTCATGCCTCTTCTGAATTCGATGCTTCATCATCATAAAAAAAAAATGACACACTCTGTTTTATTTAAAGTCATAGGATTCAAAAATCTTCTTTATTTTCTTAAATTTCGTATCAAGTCAAAACCAACAAAATTGAAACGGAGGACAGTTTCAAGGTTGGTTTCAATCAACATGGTCCAAAATATACTAGGCACACTAGAAAGCAGAATCTTCCATATAAACAAAACAAGTCAAGTAAGTAAAGGGTGCACTATTATGTAGTTTAAATAAAGATTTACAATCGTGTACATATATATTGTATACTACTCTATATTGGTAACAATTAAGCCCATTTGGCTAACATAGACATGAGTCCAGCACCAAGAAGAAGTGAAATATTAGCCCCTAATTGAAGCTTTCCATTGCCTTGCATTCTTGGATGCATAAAATCGGCAGCTAAAAAATCAACTAGTGCCATATAAATCAAAATGCCAGCTGAAGCCGAATTAAATACTCCTTCCACAATAAGAGCCGTTGGACTGTTTTCATCGTAAACATTTGTTATTCCTAGTCCGATTCCTATTCCAATTGGAGTTGTGAGCGAGAAAAATAAAGCCATTATTGCAATTGTGCGAGTCTTCAATTTCGCCTGCAAAAAGATTCAAACTAGAGTTTAAGTGCCTAAATGAATTTATAAGAAAACGAATTTTTAAATCTCTTATGTGACCTACATAAGATCATAAAACTAAGAAAAATTATAAGTGATCTACAAAATCAATTCTCGATCGAATTCGAGACATTTAATTAGTTAATGTACCAAACGCTAATGTACCGACACCTAAACGTTTGCAGTAATAACGTATCCATTATATTCTTCATTGACTTGACATAGCATGCTTTTTCTGACTTTGAATGGCAAATTTTTTTGTAACTATGCATTTGGACAAAAACCCACAACACTTCACGTTCAAGACTTTGTCAAAATCTAGACAAGAAACAATTAGTGAGTACGTAGCCTTCTATTCACATAAAAATGCAATGGACCCAAAACAATCCTCATCACACCCACATTTATACCCTTTGATTTTAGATGTGTATAAGTAAACAATTAAATTTGTATAAAATTAAATAAATAAATACACACGTCCGTGACAATTACCTGAGCAATGCATCCACCTAGTCCCAAGCCTTCGAAAAATTGATGAAAAGTCAAAGCAGCAACAAGAGGCTTTATAGTTTTGGGACTTTCAGAAGCACCCAAAGCTATTCCAATAATCACAGAGTGCACTATTATCCCAAGTTCCAAAACCTACAAGCCCCACCATAAATGTTATTATTCACACACCAAAAAAATAAGGATAATGCTAAATGGCCAAAAGTCTATAATATGTTTTTTATTTTAAAATAAATTGATATTTTTTCCTTTTTTAATTATAATGTATTAAAGTTAAAAGGATAAAAATGTTCAAAAAGGTAAAATAACATAATGTGAAATATGTTATTTTACCATTCTGGCCAAATTCAAACCAAATTTTCTGGCCAAAAGGATTTTTCCAAAAAATAATAATACTCTCCATTTATTTTTATTTATTATTTTTAACGTATCAAAAAAGATAATTATTTTCTTATTTTATTTATAATAAAAACAAAGATAATTCTTTAGTACGTTTCTTTCGTTAGGTAAAACTTTAATATAAAATATCTCAAGATCTTTTAATAAATATAAAAAATGTAATTCTTTAATAGTTTTTTTATTAGATAAAACTTCATTTATTTAAATAAGCATAAAATTAAAAGAACATCATTCATTATTATTTATTAAAAAGAAAAAAGATATACTTTCCTTTTACTTTACTGAATATTGAATTTCTCACAGATTAAGTGCAGAATCAATTCTCATATTACCCCTCTCCCTTTCCCTCCATTCCACGATCTTTATGGTGTTCTCAGAGTATTAGAAGTTTGAAGGTTCTAATTTTTATTTTATTTTTAATTATTAAGTTGTCAATTAGTTTTGTTAGACGTTCACTAGTTAATATACATATATATTTACTTAATTTTCTAGTGCAAATACAAAATCTACAGAAAAGCTACTGGTTCATCTGAACCCACAAACCTCGACCTAGCTCGTGTAATAAAATTAAACTCTTTTTAAACTTAGCAAAATATTTGCACTTTAAATAACCATAAAGAGTATTTACACTATTAATTCATAATTTAATAGATAATAACTCCATATTCCGTATAAGTTGTTCATTTTAGTTCAACTAGTTGTACCAAATTACTTATCAATTTACCTGAGAGATAACACGGTAACGAAGGAGCTCGGACGCCGAATCAGGCATCATTGATCCTGAACCATGAACAACTCCTTGTTCATCTCCAGCCTCAGTCGCCACCACTCCATTTTTCAAATTTTTCTTACTGTAATACGAAGTTGCATAAGTATCCACCATCAGAGTCGCCAGTGCTGAAACCATTGCAATAAATCCACTAAAAGGGAAATCTCCCCACGGATGTTCTGCCAAACACGGCGATGTCAAGCTTTCAAATGCATCAGGAAGCACATGTATAAACCCCGTTGATAGAATCACACCAGCCGCAAAAGCTTTAATTATAAAGAAGAAATTCCTCTCTGGGCTTAAGGCGGGAATCGCCTTGCCCAGAACAGGAATACACACCCCAATTGCACTCGCTACCAAAATGGAAGCGAGTGCTGCCATTTTGTACTTGAGTGCTTCTTTTTTGTTTCTGTCTTCATCCTCCGGATCACAACTACACTCGCCTAATACTATGGCGGGAAGAAGCAATAGAATGTACCAGAATATCATTTTTTCAAACTTTACCATGACTAATATTAAATATAGAAAACTAAGTCGAAAAGGGGCTTTTTATGTGATCCCAATGATAGTTTTGGGTGTTTTATGGAATACTATTGCTACACATGAAGTATTTAAAAAAAAGAGAAAAATGATGAGAGAAAACCAAGAAAGATTTGCACAACTTGCTAATATATATAGAAAAAATACAAAGTCATACAACTTGAAAAAGAAATAAAATATTACTTCCGATATTGTCCAAAAGTATGACTATTTGGACTTTTTTTTTTCTTTTTAAATTAAATAATTGGAATCATTAGCTATATATGTTGACTTGAACATACACAAATGATATTTTAATTTTAAAAAAAATAAATCTATACCCAAATTAACATCTAAAATTTATAAGTATTTTAGGATAGAAAAAGTATTGATAAATACAGAAGTCATTCACATAAATTAGGATAGAAAAAATACGGGAGTCATTTACATAAATTAGAATAAATAAAGTCCTAAAAATAAGTGTCATTTACATAGATTAAGATAGAAAAAGTAGTAAAGATTAGGTTGATACGTAGTTATTGTGGATTTGTAGCAACCGGACATTTAAAAAGGGGGAAGAAATGAAGACATAATGTGTTCACAATGGTGCGTGGATATAGAGTGCTAGAGAAAAAATGAAGAGAAATAGAGCAAAAGAGTCAAAAATATGTCGACATATAACGAAGAGGAGACCACAAGTCAGTCTACATGTTGCTGTTGTGGCAAGTTTTTATTAGTTTTCATATCCTAAAGTATATCCCTCTTTATATTTATTATTATATGTAAAAAGTTCAAATATATCATTGAATCTTGAGAAAAGATTTATTTATGTCATTTATTTAAAATTTAGCTCATCTATGTTATGTTTGTTAGGTAAACTCACTAAATGATACACCATGATAAACGACTGAACAACTATAGTTGCAGAGTACTTCAGTTCACATAGATTTATAGATGTTCATAATGTGTTCAAGCTATGAGTACTTTTCGTATAGTTTTTGAATATCTAATTTTTTTTATTTAAACTATCGAATTAATGTAATCTAATTTAACTTTGAAAATTAATCAAATTGATTTTCAAAAAACGCAAAATGACAATTAAAAGTGAACGAACAGAGTAGCTTCCATTGCTTTTTAGGTTTCTTTTTTAGAGACTTCGTTTTCACTTGTTTGTTGAGAAAATAACATTAAAAGTCAAACATTTTTTGTGTGGTTTTCCTATTTGTTTTCTGAAACCAAAGGTCGTCCATTTCATTTCAAATAAAAAATCATGATCCCTCAAAACCATTTTATTTGACCAAAATCCAAATGTCTTGACAAATTGTGCCTAATGTAATGCTCCTTCCGTCCACTTTTAATTAATTGTCATGTTTTTTTTAGAGTCAAATGATAAGAATTTTGACTGACATTTTAAGATGTATTATTTGATTATTAATATGCAAAAAATTGCAATTTATAGTACTTTTCGTATAGTTTTTGAATATCTAAATTTTTTGTTTAAAATATCAAATTAATGTAATCTAATTTAACTTTTAAAAAATTGTCAAATTGACTTTCGAAAACTGCAACAATTAAAGCTGAATTGGAGAACAATAGCATAAAAACGTTTCCATTATTAGTCCAACTTGGTTAACTTTTTCAATGAAATTACATAAAGAAATAAAAAGATACCGAATTTCTAAAAAACATACAAACAAATTCAGTAAGAGGTGTATCCAGCATGTTATGTGCGGGTTCACATGAATGTAACTATTATGTTTTTTGCTCAAATTTTATATACATTCACTAAATATATATATATAATTATGAATTCAATTATTATCTTATATAAATTTATAATCGTTATAAAAATTCATAAATTTTAAATCTTGTATCTGTCTCTAAAATTGAGACAGCCAATATCAATGAGTTCTGATTTCATTTCAATTCTTATGATATAAGATAAAGTACATTTAATTTTCAATTAATTAAAATGTGCAACTTTTTATCCCTTCATTTGTGTATATACAAATATTTAATGAATTATTAACCATTAAATTATTTAATTACACCTCCGTTATGCTGAGTTTGTACTAAAATTCTATATTTGCATATAATTCTAAAAATGGTATAAACACAACACATGTCATATATAAAGGGTCCAAAATAAATATTTTAATAAGAAAGATTAAGTAGCCTATTTGGTCAAAGCTTCGAGAGGCCAAACGTTATTTTTTTTTAAATGCTTATTTTTAAAAAAGGAAAAGGATTAAAAATGTCCTCACCATATTAGAAATACTTTTAAAATGTCATTCTTCAACCTATTCATTCAAATTTGCCATTTTTTTTAACTATTGGGTCTAAAATGCACTTAACCTATTACAAAATAGAAGAATCTTGAAAAAGATTTGAAAGAATCTTGCTTGGAAATCGTATGTTTTAATTTAATTTTCCTTAGAGTTTTGTCTTGGATTTTGAGAGAAAAGCAAATAAGAAATTAAGAGATGAAATTTGATTGATTTTCCTATAGGATCGAGTTTACTAGTAAAAATCCTGAAATTCAAGTGGGTGTAGATTTTATACTTTATACATGCAAATTAACAAATCATTCGTCACTTAACAAAAAAAGAAATTATTATTGTGGTTAAACTTATGTGGTCATTTTGTAGCATGATAAGAAATAAGTTATTTATGTATTAATTTTTGTATAGCTTATACGACGTTTTGTTGATAATTCAGAAATTCACATAACTAGCTAATATATGTATAAGTTATGAGTGAATTTATGTATTATTTTATATAGGATATAGAAGGTTGAATAACTAATATACATGTTTAACTAATTAATATGTGTATAACTAAAACCTTCACAACATAGTACATAAATTCACTCATTACTAAATTTTACTTTATTAATACATACGTAATTCTAACCAGCTACCAAACGACTCCATGGAATTGAGAATTGTCAACTCCACAATATGGCAAGAAGACTTGAGTTTCATAGACTTCCAAAAGATTCTTCCATCGGAACAGTGAGTGTACTTTGTGGACCAAAACGCGTTCCCTAGTTGTGTCAATCAATTATGAGATTTTTATGTCTCAACATTGATTTATTTATTATGAAAATGGGTCATGTTTCGTACCCGTTATGGCATTCATCCCAATCTCATCATAGGTAACTTAAATTATTTTTTCTTATGAATAAATTATTGACAAATACAGGATTTAATAGCTCAAGCAAAAGTAAGTCTTAATTAAAAGAATTTCATGAAAATCAAAATAACATAGAAGTGATTATGAAAGTGAGTTTTATACTGTCCTATTTAGTGTTCAAAAACAAGTAATCAAAGTTAATTCTTCTCAAGATTCGAGCTAGCAATTGATAATAACAACAGTTGATTTCAACACAATTTTCGACTATAGTCCATATAAAATAAGAATCAGACTACCCTTTCAGCACCTAAACACATATATAACTTCATGTATCTCAACAAACTACAATAACAAATAATGAATGCAATGCAATGCATGTATTGTGTATACATTCATTTGGACTCGCAAGGTTTATATACTGGACAGGCGTGACATTTCAATCTACATAAAAACAATCATAGATTCAAGATACATACTCCCTCTCCCTCTGTCCCTAATTATTTATCCAATTTTCCTTTTTTACTTGTCCATTTTGACAAATCAAGAAATGACAATTTCTTTTTATCTATTATATCCTCAATTAATTACTTTGAAAAAGGTAGAACTTCTTCAAAATCTTAAATTCTTAATTCATCCACTTTATAATTAATAGGGTAATTAAAATGGTAACTCAATATGTCAATCGTTATTTTTTTAATAGGTATGTCAATTCAAGAATGGACAAATAATTAAGGACAGAGGGAGTACAACTCATAGAAATCAATCAATTCGTTGCTTCTTCATAAATACAATGGAGACGTACAATACCTATCCCAATAGACGCATTTCAAGTCAATACAACTCATAAAAGTCAATCAATTCATTTATTACTTTATCCTCACTTTCAACCTTCTCATGTTCATACACAAACATCATATCAACTTAACGTACAACTAAAACAAGATTAATCATCACAAGATATTATCATAATCAGACTCTAAATTACTAAAGAAGAGTAAAACCTGTAGAAATTTCACGTCTAGGATTAGAGAAATCAAGGATTGTATTGATGATAATAATGTTGAGTTACAAACTCCTTATATAGGAGAAGAGTCCTATTCTAGCTATACTAGGAATCCTACTACAACACAAATATATAATTTACACGAGTAGTCTTATACTATAACTCAAAATACCTTATCCTAGTTGACTACACGAATCAGTAGTTTAGTTGTACATAATTTAGGATTCAGTAGTTTAGTTCTAGTATGACTCTAACTCATCAGTTTCAGTGGACCTGTTCCTTTGATGTGTTCCATCAGGCTTAAGGCTTCCTTCAACACTTCCCCTCATACTAGTGAGTGGAGGAATTATGACTCCTAGCTTACTGCGAAACCCAGAAAAAACCTGTTTTGTTAAGGCTTTGATATGAATATCAGCTAGCTGATCCTTAGACCTCACAAACTGAGTAAGAAGTTGTCCCCTAGCCACCTTCTCACAAACAAAATGATAGTCCGTTTCAACATGTTTGGTTCTAGCATGCATAACTGGATTAACCGTCATGTACAAGGCATTCATGTTATCACAATACAACGTAGGAACAAATCGAAGGAACACTCCAAGGTCATGAAGAAGATGCATGATCCAAGTCATCTTTGCTGCATTGGAGGCTAGTGCTCTATACTCAGCTTCAACACTTGATCGGGCTACTGTGGTATGTTTCTTGGAAGTCCAAGAAATACAATTTGCACATAGATAGATGTTATAACCTGCAGTTGATTTTCTAGTGGTGGTACAACCTCCCCAATTAGCATCTGAGTATCCATACAACCTACATGGTGATTGCGAAATAATTTTGAGTCCAAAGTGTATAGTACCTTTGATGTACCGGAGAATCCTTTTTACCCCTCAAAGATGTTCAATGTTTGGACTTTGCATAAATTGGCTTGCTAAATTCACATCATGAGTGAAATCAGGTTTTGTGAGGGTCAAATACTGAAGGCTCCCTACTATCATTCTTTACAATGAGACATCTATTAGACTTCCCACAGCTTCATGCAAACCATGATTTTGAGCCAAAAGAGTAGCTACAACCTTTGCCAAATTCATCTCTGTCTTGGCCAGCAGCTCAACAACATACTTGCTTTGACTTAAGTGAATTCCTCCTTCAAAATACTTAACCTCAACTCCTAGAAAGAAGTGTAAAGGGCCAAGATATAGCAAAATCCTTCTCAAGTTGTAGAACCAACTCTGAGACATGTGATAGATTACTTCCTGTGACAATAATATCATCCACATATAACAAGAGAAATATTTTGCATCTGTGAGTTTGCAAAGTAAATAAGGAAGGGTCAGCCTTACTACAAATGAAACCAATGTGTAAGAGATGAATACTAAACCTATCAAACCAGGTTCTTAGTGCTTGTTTAAATCATGCAGTGCCTTTTTAAGTAGACACACATGCTGAGGATACTTGGGATCAATAAATCCAGGAGGTAGACTCATGTACACCTCATATTGTAGGAAACCATGGAGAAAAGCATTTTTGACATCTAGTTGTCTAACTTCCCACTTTGATCTTACACCAATGGAAAGAACCACCCTAATAGTTGTGGATTTAACCACAGGGCTAAATGTTTCTTCAAAGTCTACCCTTTCAAGCTGTGAGAATCCACTTGCCACAAATCTGGCCTTGTATATATCTATTGTTCCACCAACTTTTAATTTTGTCTTGAACACCCATTTTGAGCCAAATACCAGGAGATTTGGGCACCAATATTCATGCCTTGTTAGTATGTAAGACATTGATTTCCTCCTGCATTGTTGCAAGCCAATAAGGTGACCTAAATGCTTCTTTAGTAGTATTTAGTTCCTTCAAAATTTCTTTGCTGCTGTGAGCAACAAGTGATAAGTGATGTTCCTTCGCCTTGTGTCTAGTGATCATATGATGCCCTTGTAGTGTAGGAAGTACCTGGTACATCAACTAAAATGGTTGATTGGAGTGTAGTATCGTCAAGTTGATGGTCAACTGGTACATTGACCACAGTAGGTGATTGGACTGGACCTATAAGTTCAATCTGTTCCTCACTGCCACTAGCAGATCTGAAATCTGCAACTAGAGTTTCAATACTACTATATGGATCATCAGTGTCAACCTGTTTCTCATGATTATCGTCTGATCCTTCACCTAAGAGGTCAATAGTACTCTCATCATCAAAGAGTATAAGGGTTGTTATAGTAGCATTATCACCAATAACTTGCATACTATCAGCCTATACTTCCCCTGAATTATCATGTGTCTGCAGTTTAGAGAAAGATTCAGCAAAAGTAGCAAGGTGAGGTGAGACATCAATGGTAGTGTGAGATTGATTTGGAGACACATATGGTAATGTGTTTTCATCAAACACAACATGTCTGGATATGTAAACCCTCTTTGTAGATGGATGATAACATCTATATCCTTTGTGTAAGCTGTTGTATCCTATGAACACACAAGGATAAGTCTTTGGACTGAACTTGTTGCTAACCTTGATATATGGGAAACATCTACACCCAAATACCTTTAGACTGTTGTAATTGGGTTGTTCTCCATACAACTTAACAAATGGAGTCACCACCTTTAGGACTGATTAAGGTAGTTTATTAATAAGGAACACTGTTGTGAGAAAAACCTCGACCCATAGAAACAATGGTAGGTTAGCATGAAGTAGTAAAGTTAAGCCAGTTTCCACAATATGCATATGTTTTCTTTTTGACACACCATTTTGTTCAGGTGTGCGAGGACATGAAATATGTCTCACAATGGCACAATCTTGAAACGCTTGATGAAGTCTATTTTGATAAACTCACCACCTCCATCACACTGAAATATCTTAATTTCTTTAGAAAACTATTTTTCCACCATTTTCTAGAATTTTACAAAGACCTCAAAGAATTCAGATTTTTTTTCAGTGGATAAATCCATGTATATCTTGTGTGATCATCTACAAAAACGACATAATATTTCATATGTTGAGAAGATTCGACAGGAGCAGGTTCCCACAAGTCACAATTAATTTTCAACAAAGGTTATTTCTCAATTTTATTTCTCAAACCAAATGAAAGTTTACAACTCTTTCTCAACTGACAACTAGAACAAACAGTAGGCATTTTATTCCAACTACTAATATTGATGCAACTGTTACTACTCAAAAACTTTAAAGACTTCAAATTAGGGTATCCTAATCTAGTATGCCACATATTGTCTGACGTGTTCCAATCGTGTGCAGCAGTTAAAGCATAGAGATTGTTGTCTTCCAAAGCATAAAGTCAATTCCTTTTAGATCCACTGGCCAGCAGTGTCCTTGTCTTTTTGTCCTTTACAACAAAGTTAGTTTTATCAAATTCAAGAGTGCAACAATTATCCTTTGCAAGCTTTCTAACTACGAGTATATTTTTATTAATCTTAGGAACTACAAGAACTTCTTTTAACTTTAGACCTAATCCAAATATGTTCCCAACATATGTTATGTCTAAGTTTGATCCATTTCCAATAATGATTTTATCTGGTCCATTGTAGTGTTTAAGATCAGTTAGGATACCTGAGTTATGTGTCATATGGCTACTTGCTCCTGAGTCCACATACAAGGTGTCATCACTAGTGTTTTATAGATTAGTAGCAACCAATGATTGTGGTAGCTCATCTGTGGCTTGGTAAGAATACTTTCACCTGTAAAAACACGTAAGAGCAGTATGGTTATTCCTACGACAAATTTGACACGCATAAGTATTGTTCCTCTCATGACTTCCACTTGAAGGACTGTTCTGAGGACCTGGTCCGTTTCTACTGTTATAAGAACATGTTCCTTGTCCAGCAGCCTTGAAGCCTCTTCCTCTGGAATTGAAGTTATTGTTTCCTCTTCTTTGAGAGTAGTTTCCTCTTCCCCTGCCCCTTTGGGCAGAGAATGCCATGTTATGATTTTGTTGTGGCACTTCTTCTTCATCCTCCCTCATATCAAAATCGAGAGCATTAATAAATTGATTAAGAGTAGGATATGGTGCCTTACCTAGCATGACAGTCTTGAAGGTCTTGTACTTAAGACCTAGACCTCTAGCAAAATTAATCACTTTGCTATCTTAATCTACAGTCTTGTGAATGGCTGCAAGGCCATCACATATGCCTTTGAATTCTTTAACATATTCATCAATTGTTTTGGTTCCTAGCTTCATAGTACTTTGCAGTTGTTGTTTGAGCTGGAACTCCTTATCTTTTGTTGCTTGAAGATAAGCTTCTTCCAAGCATTCCCACATCTCCTTGGCAGTTGAGCATCCTACGATAAAGTATATGTTTTCTTCTGTCAAAGTGCCTAAGATCCAACTCCTTAGCAACACATCTTTCTCCTCTCAGTCATCAATAATGTTGTTGTCTTCTGCACCCTTCTCGCCTGCTACAGCTTTCTCAGTAGTCTGTTTAGTGGAATAGGTACCTTTAGTTGGTTTTGTGATGAGGTAGGTTAATCTCATCACTTGAATCAATTGAGACATTTGTGTCCTCCATATAAGATAATTCGTTAGCTTAAGTTTAATGGAGCAGGACGAAATAAGATGATGAAGTGAGGAGGTCGAAAGAGTGTTGGTAGAAGGGGCCATTGCAATTCGATATTGTGGTTGTTTTGATTTTGATCTAATACATTAAAAAGCGGAAAAACTTTAATGCTCTGATATCATGTAGAAATCTCACGTCTAGGATTAGAGAAATTGAGGATTGTATTGATGATAATAATGTTGAGTTACAGGCTCCTTATATAGGAGAAGAGTCATATTCTAGCTATACTAGGAATCCTACTACAACACATATATATATATTATTTACTTGAGTAGTCTTATACTATAACTCAAAATACCTTATCCTAGTTGACTACATGAATCAGTAGTTTAGTTGTACATAATTTAGGATTCAGTAGTCTAGTCCTAGTATGACTCTAACTTGTCAGCCAGCTTCAGTGGACCTGTTCCTTTGACATGTTCCATCAGGCTTCCTTCAACAAAAACATCAACCAGCTCGTACATGAATCAAATAAGCCACACATTCTTTAAAGCATGCATACAAGCCATGGAATCATTCCAAACAAGTAAAATAGTCAAATAACTTATAATCATGATATCAGTATCTACATAAATGCTCATCATCTCATATTAATATGTCAACTTTCCTTTTTTAAAATTATATATATAAAGTAGTTAATTATAAAAGGGCAAAAAACTTAAGTATACATATTAAGTATCATAATTACAACTATATAGCAACAGTTTTTTTTCCACCTAAATAGCATTAGTTTTTTTTCAAAATTATGTTTTAATAATAAAAAAAAATATTTAAAAAAAACACGTTAAATGAGTGCTCCATGATTTACGTAGTTCCCCTTTTTTTCTCAATTTTTTTACCTTCCACTATTTGCTCAGATTGGTTATATATATTCTCTCCTAACAATAAAAGGTTTCTTAACAAAAATAAAAATCTCTTACTACTCATTCTGGACGCACTTCAATCATGGATACCAACAATTATTCAATCCTAATTCACCATAAAGGACGTTGAGAAGCATTAGATAATATTGATAAATCAATATTTGATTGGTGTTTTTTAAAGTGATTTTTCTACGTGGAAAATCATGATCGTTATGTTGGATATGATTTTTTTTGTTACAATCTAACAAACGACGTTAAAAATGGTGTAATTTCGAATCTTTTAATTAATGGTTTTTGTTGTTGTTGTTCATCAATTTCGAGTTTTTTTTGGGGGGAAATTTTTTCTTTTGTTTGTTTTCTAGGGTCTGTAGGTTAAGAATAGAAAGTAGTTTTAGTGCTTATGGTTAGTAAATTGCTTAAATAATTGTTTTTAAATATTGAACATGTTGGTCGTACCGTGTGGTGTATTTCTAATTTTTAAGGTGTCATTCAGAATGTTAATGATGGTGTGCATATTGATTATATTTTGGTAGATAATTTGGATTGTTAAGTTATTGGGTGAAAATGATAGTTTTTAATTGATGTCATTCAGTTTGTTGTTTTTTCGGTACATAATGATGGTGTCATAATAATTCTATTTGTTTGAATATTTTAGATTGGTAAGTTATTTGGTGTAATTGATCGTTTTTATTTACAAAACATAATGGTCTGCCAGTTTGCTTAGATTCTAATTTTTATGGTGTTTTTCATAGTGGTATTTTTGGTACATAATGATGGTGTTCATATTTATTCTGCTTGATAGATCATTTGGATAACTCAAAAAATAACTTAATAAGTGTAATTTATGAATTTTGTGGTACATATATTGAATAATTATTGGAGAGAACTCTTTAAACCAGACTATATTATTTTAATACATTGAATTTACCAGGCTGATTGTTGAGATTGACTTCGAATATGTTTTGATCTAAAACAGGTAGATATGCTGATTACGATATTGAAGGAGTAATATATGACGCAAACACAAAATATGAAGGCTTAATTACTACTATTGTTTCCCAGTTAGTTGTGGACACAACAATATTTCATTTAGAACTAAAATATGTCATGAGTGGACCATCTCCACCAGTGAAGATTCATAACGATATGGGTTATTACAAGGAAACAACCAGGCAGACCACCAAGCAACGACCGTAAGAAAGGATTCAACGAAGAAAAATACAAGAGGAATAAAGTCACTTGTAATAAATGTGGTACATCAGGGCATAACAAAAGGACTTGCCCCAAATTTGCTTATCAGAATTAACATTGTTGTATTTCAATTATTATTGTTGATGTTTTCTTCCAACAAATCTGAATTTTTTTAAGGCTGATAAATGCACTTTTATCCAATTTGGTTACTCTTGATTAGTTTATTTGTATTATTGATGATTTAATTGACATATCTTTGATATTCTCATGTTTGACATACAAGCCTTGTATTATCGTGTTTGTCCTACAGTGTTGCGTTATAGGTGACACGTTCTAGGTGACTTAAATAAATGCAACATGTTCAAAAAATTTGTGTTGTAACTAATGAGTGAATGTTAGTGTAACATACAAAAAAAAATGTAGCACAATTGGTGTGCTTATTGTGAAATAACACAAATATTGATAAAAATTGAATTGAAAACATTACTTAGAGTAAATATTTTTTTGTTTGGAACCAAAATTGATACACAGCATTAACGTAAATTTTTTGGTATAATTTGAGTAGTACTAAAAAATGTTAACAAAAATGGATGTAGATAATGGCTATCACGTACCGATTTGGTGTACTTCTGGTAAAATTGGCACAAGTATTGGTAATAAATGAGGGGTATATACTAGATAATATTCTGGTATAATATACCAGCCTGAAACATTTACTACACTTAAAGCTAGTTAAAGTGAAAAGTTTGGTTTATATTAGACATCATTCGTAAGAAATTTAGTATAATAATGCTAAAAATGTTAAAAATAATAGTTGTACTATAAATACCCAGCACATACACAATTGGTATAGTTGTGTAAACTAAAATTATAGTAAAAACTGGTGTATATAATGGTTGATATTCTGGTAATTTATACCTACATGAAACATTGAATATGAAACCACTACTTAAAGTAAAGGATTCTATTTTGAATAAAATGTTGGTATTACATGTCAACATCATACATCGAATCTTTCAACTACTACTTACGTTAAAACATGTAATAATGCTGGTATATAGTGTCTGACATGTTGGTATTATATACCAATCTCACACATAGTTATATTATATACCAAAAACACACCTTTTTGTTGAAATGTTCTATTATAAACCAAACTCACAATAAGTTCTCACAAAAAATTAACCAACATAATGAACCTAATAGAGGTAGTTAAACTCCAACATAAACATAATATCCGACAATGATATTTTGATAATGTATACCAACATGAAACATTGAAAATGAAGAAAATGGAGAGTTTAGACGTTTGGGAAGGAAATTTCCTAGAAACTATAACTCAACTATGGCAACATCAACTTTATTGGTAACATAAAAAGTTATATCAAAAAAGGAAGAAAATAAATATGATCCCAATAATAATCAATGAAACGTGTAGATATGGGACTATAATAGGAGAGATAATATTAGAAAAATTTAATATCCTAATTATACTTCACATTAAATGCACGTTAATAAAAAAGCATGAGAGAGAAAAATTTGAAAAAATAAATAAACTTAAAAACGAAAATCAATTAATTTGCTATGTATGTAATTTAAAAACTATGTTTGTAATTAAATAGAAGTACATTGATATTTTGTTAATTAAAGTCTTAAGTAGTATACTTTTGTAATTTTTCTATTATAAAACTCATTGCTAATTCTATGTAGCCACAAATTATCCAAAAAAATTGTTAGCTACAAGTAATTTATTGACGAAATTTATAGGTAATTCTAGCTTTTAGCTCCTTTTTGTTTATGTAACTTATTCAATCCCTTTATATCCCAAGTAGTTACTTTCGTATTGGAATGAATAGAGAAGAAGATCCTTGTTCAAACATACTTATATTTGGGTCACTAAGAAAGGATAAATTGAACTAGTAATGAATTTTGTCGCAATTCATTGTTAAATTGCTCGTAGCTAATAAAATTTGTGACGAATTTTATAATTTTTGGGTCATTAATTTGTATTTTTTTTAATAATAGATCTTGAACCTTGATTTGGGAAGGTATGATATCCTCAATAAGAACCTAGCAAAGGAAAAACAACCAACTTGTGTGGTACATACATTAAACTGAGAACAACTGTGAAGAAATTTCCAAAATTTGAATCAAAAGTGTCTAACATGAACACTTTATTAGGAGTTGAGGTATTCAATTGAAACATATTAATTTGAGTGTCTAAATGAGATATCTTGATAAGCTTAAGGAGTTGGATATGTAGTATTAAAAACAGGTGCAAAGAAGAAAAGTGATACTCTATTTCAATTTAGGTGAGATATAATTTGATCACTTGATAAAGAGTTTAAGAAATAAAAAAGACTTTTGAAATTTTTCATGTAAAATAAATATGTTTATGTAGCTACAATTTACAAATCATTTTATTAAAATTAAAATAGACAATTATTACTAAATATAAAATGTGTTACTTTTTTTAGAGACCGACTAAAAAAATGAATTTACTAAAAAGAGTCCGTATGGTTTTGAGATTTCCCAGAAGCACCTAATGCTATTCCAATTATTATGACAAGAGTGCACTATTATTCCCACTCCCACAAATTAATGTTACACAAACAAAATAAAGCGTACGTACGTGATAGTGATCAATCATCTTTTTTATTTTCTTTGAGAATAAGGAAAAGTACTATGCTGTTATCATATTACTGAAGATTGTAAAGGAACTATGCTTTCAAAAATCATCTTTTTTTTAATACTCCCTACGCTACAATTTGATTGTTCTATTTTAATTTAATACGGAGTTTAAGAAAATAAATAATTTTTTTTAATGTAGTAATGTCAAACTAAAGATATGTGTTGTAATGTACTAAAAAAATTTAATCTTGTTGTTTTAAACATGTCATGTAGAAAGTTAGAATTAAAAAGTTGTCAAAAAAGAGACATTCTCTTTTAGATAGACTAAAAAGAAAAGTAGGACAAACAAATTGAAACAGATGAGTATATAATTTGGTTAATATACTAATTAGAGAATGTAAGAAAATCATACAGGATTAAATAGAGGAAAAGAAAAGGGCAATATCTTAGATTGTTCAAGAATTAATATTAATTAGAATAGAAAACAATTAAAATAAAGGGAAAAGGCTCAAATATGTCATCGAACTTTTAGAAAAGGCTTATTTATGCCATCCATTAAAGTTTGGCTCATCTATGCCATTATTTTTTAACAGTGGTTTTGCAAAACCATTTTTTACACGTATCCAATTATAATTCGGCCACGTCATTATTATTTTTTTAATAAAAAAATCAAAATTGTGAACAAATATTGAATTAAAATAAGGGCAAATTACATAAATCACATACTTTTAAGGCAAAATTACAATCTATCCCTTAAAAGTTTATAATTACAGAAATCCCTCAAACGGATACAATAATATAAGCGTTGATACATTAATCTGATGCGCGAGATACATTAATCGCTAAGTAAGATACATTACATTTTATACATGATACACTAATCTGATGTACATTTTATACATGATACACTAAGCTGATGCACGAGATACACTAATCTGATGCGCGAAAATGAGGAATTTTGGAAATTTGTAAAACTTATAGGGAATAATGGTAATAAATAAACTAAAATGTGAGATTTCTGTAATTTTTCCTTAAAAGAAATAATCGAGCCAAGTAAAGACCCACCCAAATTTTAAAAAAGTCACTATAACCCATCCCTCAGAAAGCTTCATAGAGGGAGTTTTAATTAAAAGTAAATGAAAGGATTGGGTTACTAATGAGTTATAGGGATTTTTTAAAATTTGGGTGGGTTATTTTAATTCAATTTTTGTTCACAATTTTGATTTTTTTAATTAAAAAAATAATAATGATGTCGTCGAATTATAATTGGACACGTGTAAAAAATGGTTTTGCAAAATTACTGTTAAAAAATAATGGCATGAATGAGCCTTTTCTTAAACGGTAATGACATAAATGAGCCAAACTTTTAACGGATGGCATAAATGAGTCTTTTCTAAAAGTTCGATGGCATATTTGAGCATTTTCCTTAAAATAAAAGATATTTCTTTTAAGATTTAAAGTTGAGAGTTTTCAATTTGAAAATACATAGTTGTTCACTATTGATTTGACACCGAGATTAAGAATCAATAAATGATCGGAGTAATTTTATCAAATCACCCTTATTAAATATAAGTCATTTAAACACGGAAAAATAAATAGTATTTAATAGCAAGAATAAAATAGACACAAAATGGTAAGTTATTTATTTGCTTTATAAACTGAACAAATATTATTGAACATTCCAAAATAATATAATGAAAAAGTAAAGATAAACGGAGGAAGTATATTATTTCATTTTACGTTACTGAATAATGAATCTCTCACAATAAGTATAAGTTCTATTCTTAACAAAAAATAAAAATAAAATCCTTGATTCATCATTTTGCAAGTAATATAAATTCCTTTTAAAAAATATCATGAAATTTTGAACTTATTAAAATAATCATTACCCGGATTAAGTTCTCTTTATATTGAATTATTATAGATAGTCTAAAAAATATTTATACTGTCAAATCATTAATTATATATATAACTATAATAATAATAATTAGTACTTTCTCTGTTTCAAAAAGAGTGGTCTGGTTTGACTTGGCACGAAGTTTAAGAAATTAAAGAAGACTTTTGAATCTTATGGTCCTAAATTAAAGTTATGTCAAATGTACAAAATTGTCCTTAATCTTGTGGTTTTAAACATGTCACGTGGAAAACAAAAAGTAAAATATTATCAAAAAAGGAAAGAAGACATTCTTTTTTAAACTGACTAAAAAGAAAAAAAGGTCATTATTTTTGAAACGGAGGGAGTAGTTCAAAATAGAGGCAATACGTGCAAAAACTTGTAGAATATGCTAGTTTGGGCCGCAAATGGCATAGCGAATATTATTATGCTTTTTTTTAGAAAATTTTAGAAATAGCAAACATAACAGACATAATAAGGCTCTTCAACTATAATTTTGATAATTGCACTCTATAGCTATAATTCTATTTACTATGAAAGTTGTGGTTTGTATATTTCTGCTCGTTTGAATATTTCGCTTGCGAATATACAAATATGGCAAAGTATATACAAATTATGTATTTATAAATTTAGGAATTTTTCAGAACTCCGTTAATCATATATTTCGCTTGCCAATATACAAACAGGGTAATTTATTATGATTTTTTCATAAATCGTATACAAATAGCATATACAAATTTCTGGATTATTTATATAATCTGAATTAAATCAGACACATAGCAAGAATTGTTGTAGCCGCGATTTATAATTTTCTTAAACTGTAGCTATTATACCCAGTATAGGCTAAATATTTGCTATTTTGCATACTTTTCCTTTTTTTTTTGGGATAACGATAATCTCAATGATAACATAGAATTAACAACTCCAAGAATTGATACTAGAGTTTGAAGGTTTGAGTAGAATATGTTGAAGCTTCAAGCTCCATAAATAATTTATGGACTTCAAATTTGTACACATGCAAATTCTAAAAAAAGTTCATGGAATTGAAAAGTGTGTTGATCATATTATATATACTCCAAATCTTCTCTACTTCCAATAATCAATTTCATGACTCTTAAACCTTTTGCATTTAATACTTGATGAACCACAGGGAAAACAACACGAGCTCCTTTATATTGTGCTAGAGTATATTGCACTTTCATCATATTACGTTGGAATTTCATTTCATTTGTAGGAATTTTTAAATTCCAACATACTATATATGAAATTTTTTTGATCCAACAATCGTTTCAGGAATTATTCTACTATATCTTCAGTATTTTTAGGCAAATATTTTTTAATAAATAATATTTTTAATTATATTTCAAATGGTGATTAAACTCTAATGAGCAGTCTAAAAGGTGGTTACCCCACCTAAATTTTACATTTTTCTTCTTTGTTCACATAATCACAGGGTACCAAAGTGACTTGGGAGAGTGTGAGGCCAAAACAGAGCCGTATCCAGAATTTCAGGATGATGAGTATACTATTATGAAAAAGTGGATCTAATCGATTTGATATTTAGGTTCTTATCATTGAAAAGAGTTAAAATTTTAAAATAATAGGTTTAAAATTGAAATGTTTAATTAATTATAATGTCAAAAGTGCTATCAATAACCACTTAGAGAGGTGTTACCCAATTTTAGAAAGAAAAATTGAACAAGATAGATATAAAATTCCAATTTCTAACCTCACTAAGAGGTGCACCAATCATCGTCACATTATATGATACTTCGTGTGTGAGTTCACACATCTATATTTAACAAAAAATTAAAAAATATAACACTACTATATATGATTTCGGGAGGGAAGCATGGGTTCACGTGAACCCGATGACCCCCTCCTGCCTACTTGTTTATGTTGGGTTTTGGGCCTTTTTCCCTTTCTATGTGGATAAATAAAAGTCCAAGGTTTTGGGTCTTCCTTCCTTTCCTTTGTGGATAAATTTAGCCCAAATTTAACTAGCTCACTTTTGCCCATAAGCCCAATATTATGGTGCATATGTAAGACTTTCTTTTAGGTCTTATTTGAGAAGAATCACAAGAGATTGAAAGCAACCATATAGAGAGAAAAGTGAGAAAGTGCAGATTTTTTCACAAGCCCTAGCAGTCAATTTCAAATCGCGATTCCCGCTTCATTTCTTATCCGATTGAGCTGATTTTTAGATTGGTCAGCTTGTTCTTTTCAACTTAATCTTTGATTGGGAACTGAGAGAGGGTGATTTGGAGTCTTGTAGCTCCAGATTTTAGCTCGTGAACAGTAGCTGCGATTTGGGTATTCTTAGCTCCTTTTTGTTTCTCTAGTTTTTGGTGCTATCTTGTAGTTTTGTTGCTCATTGCTTGACACTTTGTTGGTGATCGTTTTGGAGAACACTTTTGTAACTCTTGTTGATTATAGTGGAACTTTGGCTTTGTGGTTTTTACTCTTCACACCGAAGAGGTTTTCCACGTTAAACTTTGATGTCTTGTGTGTTGATTTATTTTTCTTGCTTGGTTGATTTGTTTGCTGCCCAAACAATTTTATTCTTGCATTATTTTGTCTTCTCTTGGTTCAAAAAGAAGGGAAAGTTTTGACTTGGATTTTCTTCCGCTATTACTCTGTCGTGCACATTTATTTTGTGCTTGCCTTTCCCAAAAAAGTGGTATCAGAGCATTGGTTTGTTGTTGATTATCTATTTGAATGATGGAGTCAAATATGAATACTTGTAAAAGGCAAGATGAAAAATCTTCTATTTGTCAAGAAAATGCATCTACCTGTGTTTGCTTCTAATAAACCCAAATATATGAATGATGAGGATTGAGAATTTGAGCATTTACAGGTTTGTGGTTATATTAGACAATGTGTTGAAGATAATGTTAGAAATCACATTGTGAATGAGACACATGCCAGAAGTTTGTGGGACAAGCTTGAGACACTATATGCTTCGAAGACTGACAACAATAAATTATTTTTGTTGAAATAATTGATGAACATTAGGTATAAAGAGGGCACTCCTATTTCTGATCATATAATGATTTTCAGAGTGTTCTTGACCAGCTGTCTGGAATGGGTGTAAAATTCGATGAAGAAATTTAGGAACTATGACTTCTTAATACTCTGCCAGACTCTTTTGAAACTCTTCGAGTTTCTTTGACTAATTCTGCTCCCAGTGGTGTTGTGACCATGGAATATGCTATAAGTGGTGTCTTGAATGAAGAGATGAGAATAAGATCTCAAGGCTCATCTTCTTCTACTTCACACTCCGATGTTTTGGTTATTGAAGATAGGGGAAGAAGCAAGTTTAGAGGTCAGAATGACAGTGATAAAAGTAGAGGAAAGTTAGATCTAGATTAAAGAATGTTACATGTGACTATTGCCACAAGCATGGGCATATCAATAAATATTGTTTCAAGTACAAGAGAGATATGAAATAATAAAAGAAAAAAGGTGATAATGAAAATCGTGTTGTTGTTGTTGCTAACGATGACCTTCTTGTTTCTTGTGATGAAAATACCGTCAATCTTGTTTGCGACGAGTCTAGCTGGTTTGTGGATTCTGGTGCTAATTATCATGTCACGCCCAGAAAGAAATTATTTTCTTCTTATACTCCAGGTAATTTTGGGATGTTGAAAATGAAAAATAATCATGAGGTTGCGGTTCTTGGTATTGGGACCGTTTGTTTGGAAAGTAATAATGGTTCCAAAATAGTTCTCAATAATGTCAAGCATGCTTCAGATGTTCGCTTGAATTTAATTTCTGTTGGATACCTTGATGATGAGGGTTATGTTAATACCTTTGGTGCTGGCCAGTGAAAGCTTACAAGAGGTTCGATGGTGGTAGTCTGTGGTGACAAGTTGTCTAACTTGTACATTTTTCAAGGCTCCATTCTCAGAGGCTCAGTAAATGTGGTGAAGAATGATACTTCATCATTGTTATGGCATAGAAGACTAAGTCATATTAGCGAGAAGGGGTTGGCCAATTTGGCTAAGAAGAATTTACTTTCTGGAGTGAAACAAGCAAAGTTGAACAAATGTGTTCATTGCGTAGCCGGTAAACAGAAAATAGTTTCTTTTCAGAGTCATCCGCCTTCAAGAAAGCTTGATTTGCTGGAGTTGGTACATTCTGATTTGTGTGGTCCTTTTAAGGTAAAGTCTTATGGTGGTGCACTTTACTTTGTAACTTTTATTGATGATCATTCTCGCAAACTCTGGGTAATCTCTTTGAAGTCCAAGAATCATGTACTTGATGTGTTCAAAAATTTTCAGGCCTTGGTTGAGAGACAGAAAGAGAAGAAATTGAAATGCATCCGTTCTGATAATGGTGGTGAGTATATTGGTCGTTTTGATAGATATTGCAGAGAACAGGGTATTCGGCATCAGAAAACTCCTCCGAAGACTACTCAACTAAATAGTTTAGCGGAGAGGATGAATAAAACTCTTATTAAGAGGGTTAGATGTATGCTTTCAGATGCTAAGTTGCCAGATTCCTTTT
This sequence comes from Solanum gracilifrons, assembly GCA_029582605.1. Taxonomy (NCBI): domain Eukaryota; kingdom Viridiplantae; phylum Streptophyta; class Magnoliopsida; order Solanales; family Solanaceae; genus Solanum; species Solanum gracilifrons. The sequence goes on along the minus strand of JAJOOH010007364.1, from coordinate 5,105 downwards.
GAGCAGAATCACTTAATACTGCTGCCTATTTTATCAATTTATCTCATGTTGTTGCTTTGAATGATGATGTTCCTGACAGAGATTTGTCTAGTAAGAATGTTTCTTAAGATCATCTTAAAGTTTTTGGGTGTAAAGTCTTTCTGTATGTTCCCAAGGATGTGAGGTTAAAGTTGGATGTTAAAACTAGGCAATATATCTTTGTTGGTTATGGTCAAGATGAATTTGGCTATCATTTCTTTGATCCAGTTGAAAAGAAACTTGTTAGAAGTCGTGATATTGTGTTCTTTGAAGACCAAACAATTGAAGATCTTGACAAAGCTGAGAAAGTTGATTCTCAGAGCAGTGAGAGCCTAGTTGATGTTGATCCAATTCCTTTGACTATTCCACCAGGTGAAAATCTTCAAAATGATGAAAATCAAGTTGATATTGAAGATGGTGATCATATTCAGAATGACCAGTATGTCGTAGATGCTCCATTGCATGATGATATAGTTGGTCAGCAACCAACTATTATTGATGCTCCCGAGAGTTATCTCAGAAGATCTACTACAGAGAAAATATATTTATCTCGTTATTTTTCCCAATGAGTATGTACTCTTGACTGACGGGGGAGAACCAGAGAGTCTTGATGGGGCCATGGAAAGTGAAGAAAAAGAAATGTGGTTTGATGCTATGGAGGATGAAATGAAGTCTCTACATGATAATCATACATTTGATTTGGTTATGTTACCTAAAGATCGAAAAGCTTTGAAAAATAAGTGGATTTTTCGGGTGAAACATGAAGATGGTAACCCAATTCCACGGTACAAGGCTAGATTAGTTGTGAAGGGCTTTAACTAGAAAAAAAGAATTGATTTTGATGAGATATTCTCTCCAATTGTGAAGATGTCATCCATTCGTGTGGTTCTAGGATTGGCTGCAAGTCTGGACTTGGAGGTTGAACAGATGGATGTTAAAACTGCTTTTCTCTATGATGACTTGGACGAAGAAATTTATATAGAGCAGCCGGTGGGCTTTGAAGTCAAAGGAAAAGAGAATTATCTTTGCAAATTGAAGAAGAGCTTGTATGGTTTAAAACAAGCTCTCACGCAATGGTACATGAAGTTTGGTTCTTTTATGAGTCAGCAGGGCTTCAAGAAGACTTCTTCAGACCATTGTGTTTTTGTACAAAAATTCTCTGATGATGACTTCATTATCGTTTTGCTTTATGTTGATGGCATGCTTGTTGTTAGTCAGAATACTTGCAGGATTAAAAAGTTGAAGCAAGAGTTGAATAAGTTTTTTGTTAAGAAAGACTTGGGACCAGCAAGATAGATTATCCGTGATAGAGAGGCCAAGAAATTATGGTTGTCATAAGAGAAGTAAATTCAGAAAGTACTTCGTAGATTTAGCATGGACAAAGCTAAGGTTGTCAGTACACCTTTAACTATGCACTTCAAATTGAGCACTAGATATTGTCCTTCCAGTGATAGTGAGAAGGAAGATATGAAGAAAGTTCCTTATACTTCAACTGTTGGTAGTTTGATGAATGCAATGGTGTGTACAAGGCCAAATATTGCTCATGTTGTTGGTATTGTTAGCCGTTTTCTTTTTAATCCAGGAAGAGAGCATTGGAATGCGGTAAAGTGGATTATGAGATATCTTTGTGGCACTTCTAGTCTGAGTTTGTGCTTTAGTACATGGAATCCTATTCTTTGTGATTATACTGATTCAGGCATGACCGGTGATGTTGATACTCGTAAGTCTACTTCAGGCTACTTGATTACTTTTGCAGGGGGAGCTGTGTCTTGGCAATCTAGGTTGCAAAAATGTGTTGTTTTATCTACTACAGAGGTTGAGCTTATTGTAGTTGTTGAAGCTTGCAAAGAATTGATCTGGATTAAGAGATTTTTTAGGGAACTTGGTTGTGCTCAAGAGAGGTATGTGCTTTATTGTGACAGTCAAAGTGCTATTCATCTTGGCAAGAATTCTACATTTCATGGTCGATCTACACACATTGATGTAAGGTATCATTGGATTCAAGGTGTGTTGGATTCTAAGTTACTTGAACTTGAGAAAATCCATACCAATAATAATGATTCCGACATGATGACTAAAGCTTTGTCAAGAGGGAAGTTTGAAGAATGTTGCATGATCGCTGGGATGGCGGTTTCCTCCACATAGTCGGTAGAGGGAGAATTGTTGGGTTAATTTGGGTCTTTTTCCCTTCCTATGTGGATAAATAAAGGAAAAATTGTATGAATATCAAACTATTAATTCAAATCAAATGTTATAGCCATAGTTTATTTTAATTGTAATTCGCAACAAACATCCTTTTTTTTGCCATCTGATTCGGTATACAATTAGCCATTTTATACATTTCGGTATAAAATGTATAAAATGCGTTTGTGTTTGTATAAAGCGAGAGAAAAGTGTATATACAAATACAAATACATATATTTTCATCCTATACACTTATAATTATACAAATACAGATCTTATTATACAAATTACAATGTATAAATGAATTTATACAAAACTGAACAATATGTATAAAATTGGATGTTTGTAGAGAATTATACAAATCAAAAGCTCATAGCAAACATAAAATTTGCTATGGAGTGCAATTATGCAAACTAGAGCTATAACATACAAATATGATTTTTATATTTGTTATATATGAAAGTTGTTCATATATAAAAGTCCAAGGTTTTGGGTCTTCCTTCCTTTTCTTTGTGGATAAATTTAGCCGAAATTTGACTAGTCCACTTTTGCCCATAAGCCCAATATTATGGTGCATATGTAAGACTTTCTTTTAGGTCTTATTTGAGAAACAAGAGATCGAGAGCAGCCATATAGAGAGAAAAGTGAGAAAGTGCATATTTTCGCACAAGCCCTAGCAAGCCAATTTCAAATCGCAATTTCCGCTTCATTTCTTGTCCGATTGAGCTGATTTTTGGACAGATTGTTCTTTTCAACTTAATCTTTGATTGAGAACTGAGAGAGGGTGATTTGGAGTCCTGTAGCTCCAGACTTTAGCTTGTGAACAGTAGCTGCGATTTGGGTATTCTTAGCTCCTTTTTGTTTCTCTAGTTTTTGGTGCTATCTTGTAGTTGTGTTGTTCATTGCTTGGAACTTTGTTGGTGACCATTTTGGAGAACACTTTTGTAACTCTTGTTGATTATAGTGGAGCTTTGGCCTTATGGTTTTACTCTTCACACCGAAGAGGTTTTCCATGTTAAACTTTCTCGTGTGTTGATTTATTTTTCTTGCTTGGTTGATTTGTTTGCTGCCCAAACAATTTTATTCTTGTATTATTTTATCTTCTCTTGGTTCAAATAGAAGGAAAAGTTTTAACTTGAATTTTCTTCCGCTATTATCCTATCATGCACATTTATTTTGTGCTTGCCTTTTCCAACTGTTTAATTTTATAATATAGTGTCAAGATATAGTACGTGGTAACACAATTAAGTAACTACTCATTTATAATTAGTTCAGAAGTCTTCCTTCGTTTGTTTTAAAAATAAGGAGGAAATTATTGGCCAAATAATCTATCAAGTTTTAAAGGCTAACCAATTAATCTTTCACAGCTAGCTCGAATACCTTTTGATTGATAAGTTTGCAACAAGCTAATATATTTGAAAAAATCAATGGTATTTCTCTTTTGTTTTCTTCTTCTCTTTTGATTGATAAATTTACACGGAACATTTTTATAATGAATGATAATATAAACTTATGGATATTCTTAATAATTTTTAGAACTTGTGATTATAAAGCATATTTTTTTAAACACTCAAATATTTCTTTCAAAATCTATGACCAAACGCATGGTGAAACTTCACCCAAAAAAACTTGTGTGGTGCATAATAACCAAATAAGATACTTCAAATAATTATTTTTTAAAAAAGGTACATTGAAGGGAAAAAATAACGAATGTATTTAATGAAGAATATTTAAATTCCTATTCACTCTCCCCATGAAGACAAACTACTATGATGTGACTTAGCTAGGTACTCTTTCTCATTACATTTGGAAAATTTTACTCACATTTTCCATAGTTGTCTTGTATCCACCCAATAATTTTGTTATTAATAATGAAACATTAAAGTTTTGACTGAATCAACTTGGCTCCATGCCTTTATTCACTAATATCCCTCCATTCATTGCAATTTGCAGGTGCAAAAAAAGGTTAATGTGTTTATCTGAAATTAATATTTTTGATGTGAAGTATAATTTTATAAATAATATAATAGATATATGAAGTCATAATTTTAAAAATATTTAATAAATTCAATAATAAAAACATCTAAGATCGAATTTATAAAGTAAATAAAAATTCTGATTCACCGCCACTTTGAGGCAACTTCTCATAAATGAGTACCCTATCTTATGGACTTGGAATTGCTGGACGTTCAAATCGGGTCGATATTTTGCTTTCAATAATTTGTTCTACTTTTCATGAAATATAATATCCACAAAAATGTAATCAAATAAAAATAATACAAGTGTAAAGTGAATGCTTCTTAAATTGACAATTAATATTGATTGAGGTGAGGATGAGCATAAAATATGAACTGAATTTTTCCAATAACACATGAGCGCCTAGTACGAATATTAATATAGCTGGCCCATCACGTATGTTTGATCATGACTTTTTTTTTTCTTGGATTGTTTTTTAGGATTTGAAAATTAGTGTTTAGTCATGAAATTTTTCACGTCCTATTTGAAATTTGAAAAAGACTAAAAAACCTTCTTCTTTTTTTCAGTTTCACTATATTTTTTTCTATATTTTTTATTTTTGTGAAAAACGATCATATTAATTTCATGTTTTTTATTAAAGAAAAAGTACATTTAAACAACCAAATACTAAAAATTATAATCAAATATAACTTTAACATAACTTTATCTGTAACTCCAACTTAAGAAATTTTAATTAAAATAAATAAATATTTATAATAGTATGTACTAACTTATATATGAGATCTACTTTATAAATATTATATTTAGAGCAGATTAGATTGTAAAAGGTATCAAGTGTTGAAAAGAGAAAATAGTTAGCCGTACAACTTAAATTGGGAACATGTGTTCCAAGAATGAGGGAAGTAGACAAGTTAGAAAAGTAAGTA
>JAJOOH010007363.1:0-37476 GCA_029582605.1 Solanum gracilifrons | reverse complement strand
ATGCAATGTTTTCTTGGTAAAGAAAGTTTTAAATTCCTTATGGTTTTAGTGTCTATGCGATGAATGAATGCTAAGAGGCTTGTATTAGACCTCTTCGAGGTCGAGTACGCCGGTTACGACTAGGGGGTGCTCCCGGGTCGTGATAGTAATAGGATGGACAATTATTGATATTGTTAATATTCCCCACGAAATTTAAACTCACAAAATCTAATTGGATAGTGAATGCAAACCAAGTTTTGAGCATCGAAGAAGACTAAACCCACCTATGAAAGAGGTGGTGAAGCAAAAAGATCATTAAGTGGCTAGACACATGTGTATTTTTCCCTATCTCAGATAGCAAATGGGTAAGTCCTGTACAATGTATGCCCAAGAAAGCAGGCATCATGGTGATCCCGAATGAAAAATAAGAACTTGTACCTATGAGGCCAGTCACCGGGTGGAGAATATGCATGGACTATCAGAAGCTAAATTATTAGATCGAGAAAGATTTTCTAATGCCATTTAAAGACCAAATGCTTGATAGACTAGCACGGCGTGGATGGTACTATTTCTTGGATGGCTACTCCTGGTATAACCAAATTTCCATTGCACCGAAAGATCAAGAGAAGACCACATTCACATGTCCCTATGGGACTTTTTCTCTCAAGAGGATGTCGTTAGGGTTGTGCAATGCTCCGGCGAGATTCCAACGGTGTATGCTTTCTATTTTCGCAGACACGGTGGAAGATTCGATGGAAGTATTCATGGATGATTTCTCCGTCGTGAGTGATTCATTTGAGACATGTCTGGTACATCTTGAGCAGGCCCTTCACGTATAAACCAACCTAGTCCTAAATTGGGAAAAATATAATTTCATGGTTAAGGAATGCATAGTCCTAGACCATAAGGTGTCAAAAAAGGGATTCGAGGTAGACAAAGCAAATATCCAGGTAATCGAGAAGTTGCCACCACCTATCTGTGTAAAGGGCATCCGGAGTTTTTTGGGTTACGCAGGGTTCTATCTAATATTTATCAAAGACTTCTAAAAAATTGCACACGCATTGTGCAAGTTATTGGAGAAGGAGACGAAGTTTATGTTTGTTGAGGCCTGCTCAAAAGCCTTTGAGTGCTTGAAAGAAAAGCTAATCTCCACCCTAGTGATAATTGGCCCGGATTGTCCTGAACCATTTGAGGTGATGTGCGATGTAAATGGTATTGCTCTAGGAGATGTGTTAGGGAAAAAGCGCAACAAAATCTTTCATCCATTTTATTACGCCATCAAGTCGTTAAATGGAGCACAACATAACTATACTATTACTGACCAAGAACTAGTTGCAATTGTGTATGCATTTGAAAAGTTCAGGGCATATTTGTTGGGCAGTAAAGTGATAGTTCACACTGATCATGTAGTGCTACGGTACTTAATGGCGAAGAAAGGTGCAAAGTCGAGGCTGATTAAGGGGGTTTTGATTTTGTAGTAAAAGATCGAAAAGGGTGTAAAAATCAAGTGGCAAATCATTTTTCGCAGGTAGAAATCAATACATTTGACCCCAAAGAAGAGACAATGTGGCCGAATTTCCAGATGAAATAGTGATGAGGGTAACCCAAAGCAACACACCTTGGTATGCTGATCTTGCAAACTATGTAGTGTGTGGAATAATCCCCGAGTGTCTAAATTTTTACCAACTACAGAGGTTCTTGTTCGATGTAAAGAAATATTTTTTGGATGAACCGTATCTATTCAGAAAATGTGCAGACCATATAATTCGGCGATGTATACCAGAAGAGGAAGTCCATGAGGTTCTCAATGCGTGTCATGCTTCACCTATAGGTGGACATCATAGCGGAGTGCAAACAGAAGCAAAAATCCTTCAAAGTGGTTACAATTCACCATCTCTTACCGAGACGCGCATGACTTTGTGGAATATTGCATACCGTGTCAAAAGCAATGAGGGGTTTCAAGAAAGCATGAATTACCTCTCAACCCTATCCTTGAAGTTGAGTTGTTTAATGTTTGGGGTATAGATTTCATGGGTGCATTGTGAGCTCTTTTATAAACAAGTACATCTTGGTAGCAGTTGATTATGTTTCCAAATGGTGGAGGCTGTAGCTTTACCCAACAATGAGGGAAAAAGTGTGGTGCAGTTCTTAAATCGATATATTTTTACATGATTTGGCACCCCGTGTGCTGTCATCAGTGATGGAGGATCTCATTGTTGCAAAATGATATTTGCCTTGTTGTTGAGCAAGTATGGGGTCAAGCATAAAGTTTCAATGCAATACCATCCACAAACAAGTGGCCAAGTCGAAGTTTCAAATCGAGAGATTAAAAGTATTTTGGCAAAAATGGTGAATGCAAATCAGACGGATTGGTCTCAGAAATTATAGGATGCTTTGTGGGCAAATCGTACTGCGTTCAAAACACCAATTGGTATGTCACCCTATCAGTTAGTGTTTGGAAAATCATGTCACCTGCCCATCGAGCTTGAGCATAAAGCTCTATGGGAGTTGAAGTCATTAAATCTAAACTGGGAGAAAGCTGTGAAAGGGAGAGTAAATCAACGTCATGAGTTGGAGGAATTTTTGTTGAGAGCATATGAAAGTTTAGCCCTGTTTAAGTAGAAAATAAAAACGTGGCATTACACCAAAATCCTTCTGCACGAATTCCGGGTTGGCAATTTTGTGCTACCATAATATTCTCTCTTAAGGCTTTTTCCTAATAAACTTAAATCGAAGTGGTCTGGACCATTTAAGGTGATTCGAGTGTTCACAAATAGGGAAATTGAAATTGAAGGCAAAGATGGTCTAGCTTTCAAGGTGAATGGGCAGCTGAATCTCTATTTTGGAGAATGTTATGAGATTTCGGCAATTGAAGTAGTGTATTTGGAAGTTTCTTGAAAGCATTTCCATGTCTTGCCATGACGTTAAATAAGGCACTTCATGGTAGGCAACCCACACCTTAGTTGGTTTTTAATAATGTGTGCTGGATGTGTGTGTGAATTTGCGAGGGCACAACTATCTCGGTGATCCGCAGAGTGGATTGGCAGCCGCGAGCTGGCTCACCTTCTTCACATGAAGGGAGAACAATATTTCTAGAATATTTGGCGATGCAACAAGGCTGCTTGGTGATGCGTCGATGAGGTTTGGCGAGTCCGACTTCCACTGCCCTTTGATCACTCCTGAAGGGCCGGTGTTCTAGAAAATTTGGAGATGATGTCAGTATACTTGGTGGCTCACCGAGTGATTTGGCGAGCCCGATTTCAATCACTTTTTGGTCTCAACTGGAGAGACATTGTTCTGGATATTTTGGCGAGCTTCATACAGTTAGGCGTGTGCCAAATGGTTTGGCGCCCTTTACAGTACTTCGCCAATTGGCCACTTAGTGAATAATCCTCCTAACCATGTTCTTCTCATTCAATGCTATTGTCTTTTTACTTCTATCTATATTTCGTGTTCTTTTTCTTTTTACATTGAGGATAATGTCGGTTGGTTTTGATGGGGTGGGCACTTGCTCGGACATGCTCTGCATACCACCTCCTGATGTGTTTGAATGTTGTTTTTCCCTTGCATATTTCAAGTGTTGGTTGTGATCAATACCGATGACTTGAATAGTCTCTTTATTAAACGACATGAGTGTGCGGCTACAATGAGGCAAATTGAGTTACATAGGTCATATGTGAAATCCTAGCATCTTGTTATGACTAGCCAGTTGTCGAATTGATCTCTTGTGATGATCATTGCACGTTAGCTAGAAACTGTAGAGTCTTGTTTGAGAATTTTGTCGAATTCCATGTGTGGTGAGGTTGTTTTCAATAATGTGCTTGATGACGCCTATAACTTGCCCCGTTAGTCCAATTGATTGATTGAAGGAAGCGATTGAAATGATCTTAAGAAACATTTGTGAAGAGTGAAACTAAATTGATAGTATACCTCTCTGTTGCCACCTTGTGAGAAGTGTGAACCTAGCTTTGCACCTTTTTGAGCCTATCCTTTTCTTGGAAGAAACTGGAACAACTTTGACCTCTTTGTCCCATCACCCATAATTTGTTTGAATACCCAACTTAGGCTTTGGCCTAAGTTGGGGGTGTGGTGAAAAAGAAGAAAAATCAAGGAATGTGAAAAATCTGCATTTGAAGGTTCATGGTGAAAAAAATGAAACCCCTCCATATAAAAAAAATTGAAAAAGAGGAGTTTGTGAAATAAAGCTTGTGAAAGGAGCAAAAGAAATGGGGTATCCAATAAGCCATGTCTAAATGAATAATAAGGTGGATTGTGGAAATCATAGAATGTGAAAGAGAAGGAGAAAAAGTGATTTGCAGGCCATACTTCATGAAGGTAGAAGCCGCTGCACCAAAATGATCATACATTTACACTCAGCCCCGTTACAAGCCTTGAAAGACCTTTGTGATCTTGAGTGAGCTGAAAATAATGTTGATTGGAAAATAAGGCAAGCCTATGGGTAGATTCATGCATGTGTTCATCTTCGGGAGTGTGAGAGTTGTGTTTGATTCTGGAATTATAAATTGTTGATGAATCTTTGTGTGAGCATGAAATCGTTCTTCATGTGAGGGCATTTAAATGCTTTTGTTGAGCTTGAAACTGCATTCAAACCAAGCATTGTGAGCTTGAGTTCTATTTGATGAGGGTTAGTCACAATTTGAAACTTAGAGTGCACAATTGAACTTTGTATGTGTAGTTTGAGCCTCTTGTGTGCATTTATGTTGAATCTTGAGTATCACTCTTTGTAGACATCCTTATTGAATTAATTGATCTTGAGTATTACTCGAGGACAAACAAAAGTTTAAGTTGGAGGTGTTGATGAGCCTGAGATTTCGACTCATTTAGGGCTTGTTATTCATAGTAATAGTGTCCTCAATGCCTATTTTGTGCTCTAAATTGTTGCTTTAACCGCTAATTTGGAGATACAAAGGCAAGAGACCAAGGCAAGGACATAAATGGACAAAAATTGTTTACTGATTTAAATGCTTATTTGAAGTGGGTTTAATTGGTAGTTGTGTATTCAACTATAAATTGCAGATGCAGATTCAAATGCAATTCTAACTTGGTGTGCTGGGCTTACTTGAGAGAGAGGATTTAGAACTAAGGTTATCGATTGATGATTGTAGAGATTGGGTTGTTGTGCGTTCAGCTCGAGAGAGTGAATCTCAATCCAATCCTACCTATCTAGCTCGAGAGAGTGGAATAATTGAGCTACTGGGTTGTTTATAGTGTTAAGCTTGTCGAGGTTCGAGAGAACTCACTTGAATCGTAATTGTTGTTCGAGAGAAAGCTATTGCATCTACAGTCTAGCCTACATCACTGAAATTCAGCAATTATTAGTAAACTAGAATTACTCATATAGCGAAATTAGCTTATAATCGATCACATCCCCGAGAATCTCTTTACTTATTGTTTCCCTTGTTTTAGTAATTGTTGTAGTTGCTAATTAACAAACCAAACTTCCCATCTAACATTCGTTGTTGACCCCTTCGATTTAGCTAATTTTTTTGATAATTTCTATTCCTATAACTAATTAGACCACTTTTATAACTTTGTAACTGAATTCAAACTTGTGCCGGTCCCTATGGATTTGATCCCAACTCTTCGTTGGGTTTTTTACTAGCTCACGATCGCCTACACCTAGTATTCGATGAGGGGTAGTGACTTCACGTATCAGGACACTACTTTGGTTCAAGTGCCAACGATCGTGTGTAGTGATATAACCCAACCAAGGGTTGGGATAGTTCCCACAGGGAGTGGTTTCGAAAATTAATAGCAAAATAAAATTTAGTTCTAATCAGTCATAGCTATAAAAATTATCGAATACAAACATTCTAAATCTAAGGGGTGACGCAAGCATCAATTATCAATGGGGATTTGTATTAGCTAATCAACAAAAATGACAAAAATATTAGGAAATGAGATAGAGAGACGAGATTCTTGGGATATGATAGGAATATGGGATAAAAGACACTACCGGGTAGATGTTATAGATAGTACATCGCTGAATATTTGTAACTAGGCAAGACTTTAGTGGGGGTAAATTCTCTCCAGAGCAACTTACCCCGAATCAACTCGGTTTCTCTCGAACACCGAGTTGGCGCATTTAAGCACAACCTTCACCTTACCCAATTCACTCTCTCGAGCTGAAGGTGTGGGAGAGGGTCTAGGATTCACTCTCTCTCATTGAACCCACGATGACCCAGTAACCACCGGCTATCAATTTAGTAGTCTTAGTTTTAAAACCTCTCTCTCTCGAAAGCCAAAAACACTAAGATGATATCGTCTTTGCAACTACAATCTCATTAAGTTCAAACACAACTACTAAATGACGTCATATTTAAACAACGAATATTCCAACAATAAGAAACACCCAACAGTAAATTTAACCCATATTCACAAAATCACACCCCAAGAATTGGGGTTTTAGCTAGACATGAACAAGAGATATAAATTGATACCAACAAGTGTTTCCATCAACTGGGTACGATCGGCGACTCGCCTAATACTTTAGGCTATCCTCAGAAAGTTTATTCTCCGTTCTTTCAGCCGCTTTGTTCGTTTTTGCTTGATAGCGTCTATCTCTCAATCCAGATACCTGAAACTTAAGGGTTTATATCAGTTATTGAGACAAAATATGTATTTGAGGACACTAATTCTACTAAAATATAGCCCTAAATGAGTCCAAATTGTGGATCATCAACACCCCCCAACTTAAACTTTTGCTTGTCCTCAAGTAAAACTCCAGTTCAGCATTTCAAAAAGGATGTTTCAAACAGTGCTACACAAGACTCAATCATGAATGTACATAACAAGGCTCAACTTACTCATGCAAGGATCAATTGTATACTTAAAGACTCAAGTTATGATACACCATTGTCAAAGATTCTCAAGCTCACTATACTTTCTTCAAATGCAAGTTCGAGCTCAACAAAGGTATTCAAATGTGCTCACACAAAGAATGATTCCATATTCACAGACAATGGTTTAATCATTTAAAGTTCCGGAATCAAATGCAATGATCACTCTCACAAAGAAGAAAACAATGCATGCTTTCATCCATAGGTTTGTCGGTATTTTCCAATCAATAATTAGTTCAGCTCACTCAAGATCAAAAAGGTGTTTCCAAGGCTTGTAATGGAGCCGAGTGCAAAGGTATGGTCATTTAGGCTCAACGACTTTCATCCTCGTTAAATGTGGTGCTTTCAACACTCATTTTTCTCTTCTTTCATCATTTTCTTTAGTGCTCATAAGTCATCCCATTATTTACTTCCATGGATTGTTCGGAAACCCTATTTCTTTTGTACATTTCTCATAACTTTATTTCACAACTTTATTTTTTTATTTTATTTTTTTGTATGGAGGGGTTCCATTTTTTTCAACACCATGGTTTGAAGGGACTTTTCTTGCACTTCTTGACTTGCCTTTTCTTTTCACCGCACCCCCAACTTAGGCTTCTGGCCAAAGTTGCCTATTCAATCAACCACAAATCAAGAGGATTATGGGTAGTGGATTTAAGAAAGGTCATGTTTTCATCAAGTTACTTCCAAAGAAAGTTAAGGCTCAAGGGTTGTTCAAGAGAGGTGCACACACTCACAAGGTAGGCCACTAAAGAGGTATATGTCAAATTGTCTCATACTCTTCGAAATTACCTAAGATCATATCAAGAGATAGCCTTACTTAGTCGACCAGATAAACGGGGCAAATTCTAGGTGTAATCATGCATGGTTCACTAGCTCATCACACAAGGCATTGACACCAAAGTCAAACAAAACTCCACAATTTTGCTAGTGTGCAACGATCATCACAAGACTCTCGATTTGATAATTGACTAGTCACAACGAGATGCAAAGAGTTCACATATTGTCTATACAACTTCATTTTATCTCATTTTAGCCACACATTCATGTTCGTTCGATTATGAGCACTATTTGAGTCATCAATATTGATCAGAATCGAGACTCAAATTTGCTGAAGAACAGCCACATTCAAGTATATACAATAGTGGGAGAAATTTTGGAAGGATCAAATCAAAATCATTTACAATTTAAAGCAAAAGGAGCCACAAGCTCAAACATCCACAAAAACCAGTATAAAACACAATGACCCAAATATATCAACAAAACACGAACATCAGTATTCACACAAAAGGTGGGCCTCACCCTACCACAAATAAAAATCATTTGTCCTCAAATGCAAATAACATTATATCCAGAATTTAAAATAAAGAAAGACAAAGGGGGAGATAAATATAAGATCTTTTCTATGCAGTCTCTCCATCTGTCTGCGCCTCAGTGCTCGGTGCAGCAGTCTGTACTTGGGTATAAGTGCCCGGAATCACCTCAGAAGAGCCAACTTCTCCAGAAACAGCAAAAGGTGTACCTACTAGGGAAGCCTGCACAACTGCATATATCATGACTTTTTCAGTTTCTGTCAAGTCCTCATCTACAGCTCTCAGAGTCTTCTCAAGCATCTCTTCATCAATCTCTGCCTCTGACTTAGTCTCAGCTGTCTGTTTCATTCAATCCTCATGCCCGGTGGTATTTGGAGGCATCTCGAGCACATCTGGATTCTTCACTATTCAAAACCATGGACATATCGGTGGACTTTAGGTAGTTCACATATTTTCTCAACTCAGCAATGGCCGCTTTTAAATCCGTCACCTCCTCGGTGGCTCCTTGACCATGCTCACACACTGCTATCCTTACCGCAAGGGTATCAATGTCGGCACTCAATGGTGTCACAGCAGCAGTCAAAGCAGCTTGGATCATATCAGGAATAGAGTTCTCGAGCTTGGCTGCCCGACGATCTGCAGAATAGGCAAGTTGTCCCATTCGAAGCAATGATGCCTGGGTGATCGGAGTTTGGGAGAGAGCAACATCAGCAGGTCTAGGAGGTAGCACAGTAACAGAACAACTTGGGACATCAGAAGATACAACACAACGAGTACCTGAAGGCCTAGGGGTTGGAGTAGGCAAAGATGCCTCTGCAGGTGATAAGTTTGTGTCTACAATCGGGAAAAAATCCATCGGGGCTGCCTTCTTCTTCTGTTCAGCTTGGTCTTTTAAATATTATTCCTCGATCCTCTGAATATTGGTAGATGATGTGGGAATCACTTCCACATCTTTCTTGGCATCTCTAGGCACCTGAGCCCGTTTCCACAACTCGGTGATCAATACTGGGAAGGGAAGATAGGTCTGGCGCTGCTTGGTACGCATGAAAATCTCTGAAGTAATGATCATCCTCAGATTAATTTACTCATGTGTAATGATTGCGCCAAGACAAACTGCCTTAGAGTGGCAAAGAACGGACTCATTCTGGGATGGCATTACAATGTTGCTGATAAAGCCAAACCAGTACCTTGCAGCTACATGCATGTCCCTTTTCATTATCGGGGACCCCTACCTCTAACCACTTTGGAGTGACATCACAGATAACAGGATCCAGCCAATTTTTATTCCCTCGAACGACTTAGTCTTTATCCTGTACTGGTGAGGGTCGGCAATATTATTGGTGCATTCCAAAACTGCATTTATCGTAGTGTTGTCACACACCACTTTCTTGCCCCGGAATACCACGTGATCGACTGGTTTGAATTCAGTTGCTTGCTTATTTGTTTGTGGAATCAGGGTTCCATAAGAGGCAAAGAACTCCTGGACCCAATTTGGAATGTACAGGCCGCGGAGTTTGGTGAAGAGTTGGAACTTGTGAGAATTCAAGCAATCTACTATTTTTGGGTACCTGTCGATAACTCCTTTCGTCGACAAACATTTTTCCTCAAGAATTGTCCTCAATCCCTCAGTCTTTCATCTGTTCATTGACTTCGGCGGAGAACCCTGTACTGGGGTGCCAGCACCATTGCTTGTTTTGAGACTGGAGGAGTAGAAGTGGTAGGCTGATGGCTTTTGATCCTGGACAGATCATTTAACATTTTAGACCGTAGTCTATCCTTTGCGCTGCTACAAGTTCATCATCATCTGATGCCATAGTTTGTGTTTCTTGGTGCTCACCCTCACTCTCAAAACTGGTGAGATAAGAGTAGTAAATGTCATCACTATCGGAGCCTTCCTCTAGTGGTGCAGGTGCTTTGCCTTTACTTTTGCCTTTCCACCAGTTGTGCGGAGTTTTGTGGTTTTGCCCGTGGATGCAGTTGCATCCTCATTCAGTGTAATCCCCTTTGCTTTCCCTCGGGGTGGCATGTTTCGCTCTGCAACTTTAGGTCTGGCCATGCCTGCAAAACATTGGGAAATAGTTAGTAAATATTCATATCAAAGAAGAGAAAAATTAACTGCAGACAGACTTGCCGATCAAGTCGGCCAATCGCCCAATCGCCCAATCTCTTTGGAGAGCTAAGTCGGGTTCGCCTAAAGGATTGGCTTAAAATTCTCTGCTAGTTAGCGATGGGAGATCACTTTCGGCGATTCGCCAATAGCTTTTGGCGAGCCAGGGCTAGCCCGCCAAAAGTTCCAGTGCAGCAAGGGTTCATAGGTGCAGACAAAGGGCGAAACAAAAGACGATCAACGAGTCACCGAGTGCCTTTGGCGACATCAAGCTTCTGGCTGAAAGTTACAGTAGCCAACAACTCAAACAGCCTGAAATTAAAGGTGAGATAGGGTCATTAGGCGAACCGCCGAGTGGTTCGGCGAGCTCGACCTAGCTCGCCAAATGGCCCAACATGCCTATTTTAAGCCCAGCTTCTCGAATTCAACCCCGAAACCCCAAAAAAAAAATTAGAACATACACAAGTTAAATTAAGTTAAGACCCATAGCACCTATCCTCCGGGATACTCAAATTTCTCCAGGTTATGCCAAACTAGACAAAATGCAAGCACAACCACATAAAATATAATTCACTTCAATGCACAAGCATAGGTGATTTCAAATTAAAAATAGGATTTGCACAATTAGATCTTATTAGAGAGGCTCAGCACACGACAATACAATCAAATTATTTGCATACGAGAACAAATAAAAATAAGTTCGGGGTTCATAAGACTAACCTTATTTGCTGGTTAAAATGATATTTGAAGTGCTAGGCGACAATGTAATCCAAATCCCAGCACAAATCAACAACTAAAATACTTGGAATGCAAAAGTATTAAGAATACTTACTAGGTGCGAATTTGCGAAGTTTGAAATAGAGGAAAAATGAAGAGTTTGAAACTTTTAAACCTTTTGCTATTAATACCCATCCATTTCGCGTCCATTCAGCGACATTAGTGGCATACGCCAATCCACCCAGCGACGCGCCGAGTGGTTACTTACCTCACCGAGTTTTACAGGACCTTCAATCAAAGTGAGGGTCCAAACAGAGGTTTACATCGGGATCGCCGACCTAGTCGGCGATTCGCCACTAATTTCTTGTGCTCGCCGATTGTTACAGACTCTGATGCGAGAGTTTCTTGAGTCTAACGGCGGTATGGATCGGCGTCTTCGACCTCTTCGACGATTCGCCGAATGGACTTATTATTGCCAACCTACACTTTTCAATCACTATCCACACTTCAACCTGCAAAATCGAAACACCATTATTTCTAAAACAAAATTAAAGCATTTAAAAGTTTTAGGTTGCCTCTCAAACAACGCCTTAGTTAGCGTCGTGGAACGACGCGGGTGAACACCTAAACTTCACTTTTGGGGTTAGCCAAAACATCACTTGGCAACCCCCTGCTTTGTGCCGGATGGAGATGAGGCATCACATGACCCGTACGATTCTCGAGTAGCTAAATGGATCTGGAATGAGAACCAAACATTTGTTTCATCACTCCAATGTTCTCTTTCATCTCTTCCAGCACCCAATCATTTTCACTTACCTTGTTGAGAATGATTGAGAGCATTCCCTGTACACGTTTACCCTAATTGTCCTTGGGGTTTATTCGCTCATGAGGGGGGACGTATCTATCCTTTCTTTTGCGTTGGACTTCAATCTCCACTATATTTTTGGCCAACTCATCCATCTAGGTAATTAGTGCGGCAAACATGAAGTCTTTCTCTACTTCTTGGTTTGCTTCAGCCATATGATCAAACAGGTAGGCTGCTACCGCATAGGGCTGCTGTGTAATACCACCTAGAATGAGTTGGTCAGCCATGCTTTGTTTTCGGGACAAAGACTTCTGTAGAAGTAGCTCAAGAGGACTATATCAAGAATTTCATGAGTGGGGCATCAAATCAGAAGTGATTTAAACATTGCCCATGCCTCATGAATCCGTTCAACTTTCAATTGTTTGAAGGTTAGAATGCGATCCCTGAACATCATTACTTCTAATGAAGGAAACTTCATTTGCTCACGAGTACTGCTTGACACACTCACCTCCCCTGTTTCAAATCACAAACAAGCAAAATACAAAACTAAAAATTAAGTAGAACTACGACTAAGAAGAACAAAAATTTTACCAAACTAAAAATTCTCAACTAACACCACTCCCCGACAGCGGCGCCATTTTGAATTCATGTATTAGGACACTACTTCGGTTCAAGTGCCAACGATCGCGTGTAGTGATATAACCCAACCAAGGGTTGGGATCGTTCCAACAGGGAGTGGTTTCGAGAATTTATAGAAAAATGAAATTTAGTTCTAATCAATCATAGCTATAATCATTATCGAATACAAACATACTAAATATAAGGAGTGATGCAAGCGTCAATTATCAATGGGGGTTTGTATTAGCTAATCAACAAAAAATGACAAAAATATAAGGAAATGAGATTGAGAGACAGGATTCTTGGGATGTGATAGGAATATGGGATAAAAGACTACCGGGTAGATGCTATTGATAGTACACAGCTGAATATTTGTAGCTAGGCTAGACTTTAGTGGAGGTAAATTATCTCTCGAGCAACTTACCTCGAATCAACTCGGTTTCTCTCGAACACCGAGTTGCCACATTTAAGCACAACCTCCGCCTTAGCAAATTCACTCTCTCGAGCTGAAAGTGTGAGAGAGGGCCTAGGATTCACTCTCTCGATTTGAACCCACGAAGACCCAATAATCACCGCCTATCGATTTAGTAGTCTTAGTTTTAAAACCTCTCTCTTGAGCAAGCCAAAAACACTAAGATGAAATCGTATTTTCAACTACAATCTCATTAAGTTCAAACACAACTACTAAACTAAATCACATTTAAACAATGATTATACCAACAATAAGCAACACCCAACAATAAATTTAACCCATATTCACAAAATCACACCCCAAGAATTGGGGTTTTAGCTTGACATGTAAAAGAGATAGACAGTGATACCAACAAGTGTTTCCATAAAGTGGGTACGATGAATAAAATATTTAAACACGTCAAGTATAAAGATTCTTGGAGACCCACTTCCAATTTCTTGGAATTGAAAATCTTCAAATCTTCAAGTTCAAGCACAATGTCTCCAAAAACTCTAAGAACTAAAACTCAAAATATTCTCCCAAAATAAAATCTCTCTAAAATCTGATACTAATCTAACAATTTAAATAAGTATTTATAGTGTTTGAAAATTTGCGTTGCGAAGGACCATTCAACACAGTTAGTCGGGATCGCCGACACACTCGGCGATCTACCCTTTGGTCTGGTTCATCGCTTTCCTACTTTTGCCTTCAACATTCTTGCGTTTTGAGCCATTGCGAGATAGAGTGCTGCTTCGCGGAACTTCTCTGCTATGCGCCGATTGTTCCTTTCCATCGCAGACTTAACCTTCTCCTTCAGGGCTCAGCACACTGGAACATTTGGCAGGATTAAGGACCTTTCGGCAACTCGCCTAAGAGTTTAGGCGATCCTCAGGAAGTCTTTTCTCCGTTATTTCAGCCACTTTGTTCCTTTTTTGCTTGATAGCGTCCAAACTTTGTCTCTCAATCCAAATACCTGAAACTTAAGGATTTACATCAGTTATTGAGACAAAATATGCATTTGAGGACACCAATTCTATAAAATATAGCCCTAAATGAGTCCAAATTATGGACTCATTAGGTAGTTGAGCGTTTATCACACATACACATTAAATGTCTCAAGTCACAATAGTCGACCCCTCGCTTGAACCATTTCTCATCATCACCATATCTCTAGCAGGAGCCATTTCCCATTAGCTTCATATCAATCCTCTAGCCGAAAATGACCGCAGCATCACAACACTGGTCGAAAATGACCTCGACATAATAGAACTTGCCAGCAATAACATCGGCATCATAAACATTACATGTCTCATCACGGTGTTCAACAATCAGTGCACACAAGCAATATCCCATCACATCGAAGAGATAATAATTCATGCAATTCAAATTCACTTTCATGCTATCAAGCATTTCATCAATCAACTATAAGGATCACAACAAGGAAATTTTCATCATATAGTCTTTTCAATTTCAACCCCTTTTTATTCATTAAGATTTAACAAGTGGACAATTAACCCTTCATTTCATCCCCATTACTCTCAAAATGCAAACAACGAAAGGAATATGTTGTGAGACCAAATATACATATTTTTTTTTATCATTATTGGTCTCACATTAAGTATTTTTATTTATATTTTTTGAGCATGAATTTTATGGATTGGGATAAATAATGTATTTTTTTGTAGGAGTAAATTGGTGTAAAGATGAAGATATCTGGAGCAAAATGAATTAAAGATGAAAGATTATGAAAGGAAATCAAGCAGATAGTTTAATAGATTAAATTAAATATTATATTAATAAATCAATATATTGGAATTGCTAGTCGAAAGTGAAGAAAGTAAAGTGATATTTGTTATCTCATTGCCATGTCGCACAAATTGAAGGCCTCCTTAAATTTTGAGGCGGTTTCACGCGGTGTACAACAAGGAATTTCAATTCTTTTTGGTTTTGGGTTTCCCAATTGGTTTTGTACTCAACTATTTTATATTGGGTTTTCTACCTTTATAAATAGCCCATGAGAGTAATTATTAAGGAGGAATATACTTTGTAGGGAAAAGCCGTCAAAACTTTTTAGTGTTCTTTTTTCTTTTACTTTTCTTCATTTTCTTTTCTTAGACATTAGTAGCTAAAGACTCTTGTTCTGGGTTTGTAGCTATGGGTAATTGTTAACCATCGATTATTTTGAATTAATGTTGGTTATCACTTATATTAATTTTTGTATTATTGTTTTAGTATTTCATGATTGGCCACCATAGAGATAAACATATTATCTATTCTTGGACTTGGAGATGGAGAGGTAGATAGACCAAAGAAAACAAAAAGTTCGATCTCTCTTTCATATCACTTGTTTAGATTCACTACTAGAAATATGATCTAATGGTACGGTTAAGTTACCATAGCAATAGGCTTATCTACCATTGTTGTAACTCTAACACCATGTCTTAGGCAACCGCTACAAAAAATGGCTTAGCAATAGATCTATTGTGACGGTTGTTTCAGACGGTTACAATAATTGCAGCAGTAAATGGCCCTATTGCGATGGTTTCTGGATTAATTAATTGCCAACGGTTAAAGTTGTATTGGTACGGTTATGAACCGGCACACTAAAGTTTTATGCCACATCTATTTCCAGTCCATTGCCGACGGTTAACACCCTGTTGGTACGGTTATCTACAATCGCGATATATTTTTATGCAACAGTTCTTTATAGGCTGTTGCTATGATTATTTTAACAACCATTTCATTCTATTGGAGCAATTATTATATGGTAATGTATCATTTGTAAGCTATTATAATTGTTGCTCAATGTCTATCGCTACAGTTATTACAGGGTAATGCATTAATTCTTTATTTTTTGCAACAATTAATATCAAGTTATTGCAACGATCAATATTAGGCTATTCCAACATATATATACTATGGGTTTCACATATGTTATTAATTGAGCCATTGCAATACTTTTGTAGCATAAAATACACATAAAAAGATCATTGGAAGAAGTTATATTTCATTACTAAAATTATAATTTAAGATCCATGGTTGCAATTGGGTACGTAGTAACGATAAAAGCAAAATATATAAACATTTTCAGCCATTCAAAAAGGGTGAAATGTACAGATGCACCACAAAATCTTCAAAAATAACAAACTTACAAAACATAGGTAAAGTTAATATCAACTCAATTCAACTCCTATGTCAACTCTTCAGTACTGCTTTCATCTCCTTCGATATCATCACCTACATACAATTAATGAAAATACAAAATAATTTAGAAATTTTGTTTCAAAAGTCAATGACTTCAGTGATATATTTTAAAGTGATCACTCTATATCTACAACATGCATAAAATTCAATAAGCTTCAAATGACATTAAGAAAATAGCATAGTTGTAGGAGATATTTGTATACTGCTTCTAGGAATTATACCAGATAGAGTGTCTATTCAAGTACAGAACATGGTTGGCTTTTCTTCACTGGTCTGCGCAACTACCATATAGTGTTTGATAGACTAGCTTGTTAAGTGATATCTACTTGCTCATGTCTTAGAATGCCTCCCTACAGTTTTGAGCTAGGAGATTCGGAAGACTATATGCAAAGTGAGATTAGAAGGCTCAAAGGTTTCTACTTACAAAGTTGCGGAACAGGTATAAAGATTGATGATTCTAATTCTTAACAAACACTTTCCATGTCTTTATTTTAGAGGAAGTTAGAAAGAGTTGTACAACAAGATTGAAAGAGCAAAGCCAACTATTAACAGATCATGAAGACTGGCAATTTTAGAATCACTAACTGTTTCAGAGAAGCTAATGAAGTCGCTGATTTACTAGACAATGTTAGAGTCATGGTGAAGCTTGACACATTCTTAACTGAGGTGTTTTGTTTGCCTAGACAAGTGAAAGTTGCACTGAATAATGATCAAGATGGCAGGACTAATCTCAGGATCAGAATTAAAAAAAGACATTTCAGTTTCTAACATCTATTTATGCACTTTTAATTTCAATTATTTTTATACCCTTCAGGGACATGTTATCTCAGATGTGAGTCTATCTTCGAGCTACATCCAAACTTATAGTCTATGTATAGGGCACTTTTTGCACAAGGATGAAATTTTCATCCTTATTAACCCCCATAATTACAAACATAGTCAATACCTGCCATCCATATCTACAATGTCATTGTCTTGCCTATAATGACTAGCATGCTAGCCAAGTACGCCACAGAAAACAAGCAGTGATTGCAAGACATTCAAAACACAAAAAAAATACTTGCAATCATCTTCATATCAAACGACTACTACGTTATGATGACGGAAGAATGTAAGTATACTATTGGGGGTGGAATCTCAGCTGGAAGAGCAATCAAAACAGTCCACAGATAGGAGAAACAATCTTCATGAACAAGATAAATGTTACAACACTGAAGCTACTGGAAAATTTGATTCAGATTAGCCAGACACTAAAAGCAGGGGAAGAAGTAGGGTTAGGAAAAACGGAAGGAAACACAAAAGCCAAAATCAATCCTCTCAAAAAAGAAAAGCAAAAAATGATAACACATGCCATTCACAAGATGTGTCTGCTAACACAGGCAATTCACAATGGTAACACATGCCAAAATCAACACATAGGCACTTTTCTGAAACATAAGAGGTGTTAGATCATAGAAAGTCATTTACAGGCTGGAAAATATAGTCCACATCAACAATATTCAGTTTGTAGCTATTTTTGAACCCTTTGTTGAACAACAAAAGATATATGGTTACAGAATAGCATGGTACAATTTACAATATTTCATGAATAGTATTAGTGCATCACTAACACTTCAAAACCCATTTGTTATTCTTTAAGATTTTTTAGAAGTCCTTAAATGGATTTTCTGATTTTGGAAAATAGTACATGTATAACCAAATAGAGACAATGAGGACTTAGAAATCAACTTAAAAATAGAACACCTTTATCTGCAGAAGCTTAATTTTGAAGAAGACTACTTTTGGAGAAGAAGACCACTGAAGATGAACACTTCACACTGGAGAAGAAGACCATTGTAGCTTATCACTGAAACTGATTTCTTCACCAGTGCTCAAAATTTGTTGTCGAAGACGAAGGAGTCACCTAAGTTCTGGAATTTTAGGGCTTTGATTTTGATTATTGGAGAAGAAGGCCACACACTCATCGCTTTAATTTTGGTTTATTGGAGAAATGGAATGAATATTTGGAATGTATTTTGTTCACTAAGATAAAAAAAGTGCGGGTCAATGAAATTAGTGGAGGGAAATCATATTTTACACATCAAATTTGTGGGTTGGGCAAATTTTTTTTACCTTTCACTAAAACAAACCATTACCACAAGTGTTATTTTGCCACGATTAATAAGTGTGTGGCCACAGATAATCTATAGTGGCGATTATATAGATGCTGGCCTGATTTATATTAAGAATTACTCTATTAGTTCTAAGGATATATGGCAACGGTCATAACTGTGGCAACACATACTTTATTGCCACGGTTGTAAAATTGTTGCCGAATAAGCGTTGCATTAGGTGAAATTTGTAGTAGTAATTCGTGTGCAGGATTGACACTCGGACGAACACCGAGCTTGGTTACTAAACAAGATGAAATATGAATGCTTGCCAATTGAGTATGTCTATCCCTGCTCAACGATGTAGTTAGACAATTAATTGCCGTAGGAGATTAGAGGTTAGGAGATAATGATCATAAAATCAACCCTATAAATCAATAATTTGATAACCTTAGTTAATTCATTACATGAGATGCGACACATGAAATCCTATGCATGTTGTAGCCCAGCAATTGTCCCAAACATTGTAAGTTAATTTTATTATTTAATTTTTACATTCTTTTATTTACAAATAAAAGTCAAATTCTTTTGACACTCTTGAATAAATAATTAGACAAGTATAATTTAATAAAATATTTAATCGACAAGTGCTTTGGGTTTGATAATCCGGTTCTTTTAGAGCCACTATAGTACTTGCTTGACCATGTACACTCGCGTGTGAAATTGGAAGCAACATAATACATAAATTCTACTACAATACAAGGTTTAGGAGATCACTTACCTTAAATCAGTCTATAATCACTCCAAGAGTTGACCCCTTCCCCTTCTGAATCACTTCCGAAGCCACACAATCTCTAAAAATCAAGTATTAATAATAAATTTCTGGAAACAACAATACGCACATCAATTCTTTGAAAAGTGGGTCAATCAACGCAAAACTCAATTTCAAAAATAAGATTTGAATTTGAAATTTAATACTTGAGAATGTTAATCAAGGCCTTAGGAACTCATTGGTGAAATCATTTCAAAAAGGGACTTCAAATCAGTTCACAATCATCATTTTACTAGGTTCTTGAAGATAACCCCAAATTTCTAATTTCAAAAGTTTGATTTGAAAACTTAAATCCATAATTAATAAAGGGTAATAGAAGATTTAGAGTTAAAAATCGTTATCCAAAAGTTTTTCCCTGAAAATCTAGTCCAAATCGCCACACCAAAGCTCCCAAAACTCAAAAGTGGTGAAGTTAGGTTGAAACGCTGATTTTAGAAAAACATTCTGCTGAAGTCTCAAATTCTCATTGTGATCGTGACCTAGAGTCACACAATCTTGTTGAGTAAAAACAATCAACTCAAAAAAGTTGACCATCGTGATCGCATAAAGACCCATGCGATCGCGATACACCTCAAATTAGTGCTACGTCATCGTGAAGATGGAGCCTCACGATCGCGATGACCAAAATCGTCATGCACTAAAACAAAAAACCAGCAAAAGAGACAAGTCATAAAATCTTTTAAAAAAGGATCCTCGGGATTCGTTGGGAACCCTGAATGTACAAGCCACATATGCAAATCAATTATACTCTATGTTCTAGATTCAATGGAACAATCAAAAATGAATCTTAAGTCTTCTTAATCCGACATTCGTGAAAACTACAAGAAAATAACTCGATGTCTAATAGGCTAAACAAGCTTGAGACCTCCGAAAAATAAACTAAGACCTCACCTAAGCCCAAAATCATCACCCAAATTCAACGGAACTCTCTTAAATCTGATTCGAGCATCCAAACCCTAAACTTTACCAAAGTCAACCTAAAGGCCAAATTTTCGTAATTTCACAACTTAGGACTTCAAATCCTTAAAATGACTGATGAGTCCGAGATTCAGACTGATTTAGGGCTTTGTTTATATGGATTTAGTGTCCTCAAATGCTTATTTTGTGCCAATAACTGATGTAAGATCCTTGATTTTCAGGAATATGGATTAAGGAACAAAGCAAGGACACTCACAGGCAAAAATGAGCAAAACAGGCTGATGAAAAGGAGCAATTAGCGGATCGCTGAGTAGTTCTGCGTTGCAGTGCTAGATCGCCCAAAGTTACAGACCTTGAGAATGCTAAATGCCAAGGCAGAAGGGCGATGGAAGTGACCAAAGGGCGGCTCACTGAGTGGTTTGGCGAGCCGACTTACTTCATCGAATAAGCTTTTGTAGCTTATTTTCGGCGACTATAAATATAGTTTTGAACATTTAGTTTAGAATCTTTGGAGTTATCAAAAGGAATTTGTGAAGTTTGAGACAGTTTTTCTCTCGTTTTTTTTCCTTAGCTTTGAAGGATTGAAGAAATTCACTTTTGAGAAAATGGAAGTGGGTCTTTGAGAATCTTCAGATTGGAGCATTGTAAGGACAAAATCGCTCTTACCTTGTTGATGGATAATCAATTTGGTAACGTTTTTTACTTTTTTATGATGTCTAGCTAAAACACCAATTCTTGGGGTGTGATTATATGATAATGGGCTGATTTAGCTTATAGGTATTGCTAATTGTTCGTTTAAATGCTATTTAAAAGTGATTTTATTCATTAATTGTGGTTTAATTTAAGAATTGTAGTTGCAAATGCAGTTCTAACTTTCTGTTGTTGCCTTGCTCGAGAGAGATGTTTTAGAACTATGGTTTTTGATTAATGGTTTGTGGGTGTTGGGTTGACTGGCGGTTCAAATTAAGAGAGGGAATCCTAAACCGAATCCTACACATGCAACTTGAGAGAGTGAATGGATTAAGGTGTGGGCTGTTCTTATTTTGCATGATTGTTGATATTCTAGAGAAATCAACCTGATTCCGGGTAAATTGTTCCAGAGAAAGTTTACCTTCACTATAGCCTAGCATACTTACTAATATCTAGCTATTTTTTAATAGTTGCAATTAACCATATGTCTACATTAGCCTATAATCAATCCCAAGAACGTGTCTCATTATTGTTAATTCGTATTGTTTGCGACTGCTTTTTGTTGTTGATAATCAAAACCAAAACCCCCCTTTGACATTCGTGTAGCTCCTGATTTGAATGATGTCTTTATTTGATAATTTTTATTCCTATGATTGATTTGAGCGCATTCTTACTTCCCAACTGAATCTGAAACACGTACCGCTCCCTGTAGGATTCGACCCCAACTCATTTAGTTGGGTTTTATAATGATTAACGATCGTTGACATTTAGAATTGGATGAAGTGTCTTTGAAACGTTATTTATCAAAATGGCACCGCTGCCAGGGAGTGATGTTGTTAGAAATTCTTTTGGTGAAGTTGAATTGTGTTCTTTTTAGTCATAGTTGAATTTACTTATTTTTAGTTTTGGTTTTTGTATTGTTTGTTGAACAGAGGAAATAAGCATAAATGGTAGCAGTGGTAGCAATGGTAGCCAAGTGGGCCACAAATATGACATCAGAAATCTCTACGATGTCAATGAACCAAATGTCACTGACCCAAATCTAGTGGGTGGAGTTGGTGCCATTCGCTTTCCTCCAGCTAAAGGGAACACTATGTTCCACATTACAAGCAGCATGTTGCAGCTCTTGCAGAAAGGGTTGTTTGGTGGGCTGGATCATGAGGATCCCCATAAGCATATAAGGAACTTTGTTGATGTTTGCAGGCCGTTCTCCTTTAAGAACATATCCCAAGATTCGGTCCGGTTGAGGTTGTTCCCATTTTCTCTAATGGGAGAAGCATGTAAGTGGTTGGCTGAGTTTCCAAGAGATTCTGTCACTTCATGGGAAGAGCTTGTCACCGCATTCCAAGTGTTATTTTTCCCTCCTTTGAAGATGATGACACTTAAGGACAATATCCAAAGCTTCAAGCGTTTGGAGGGTGAGACAATCCATGAGACTTGACTACGATTTAAGAAATTGGTGCTGCAATGCCCAACTCATGGATTGCTTGATAATGTTTTGCTGTAGTACTTTTACAGAAGCCTTGATTCAGTGAACAAAGGAGTGGCTGATCAACTTTCTCTAGGAGATTTAATGCAACAACCTTATGTAATAGCTGCTAAACTCCTTGACGATATGACCAAGAAAACTGGGCATGGAACACTCATGAAGATCAGGTTTTCCCTCTCACTTTTAAATTGACAAAGAAGAAGCTTGAGAAAAATCAAGAGAGGGACCATAACAGGGCAAAGATGATGACCTAAAATGTCATGGGTGCCAGTCTTAGGAGTATAAATGTTGTGGGTGTTGGTGCGTAAACCCCGGTGAGGCCAAGTTTGAAGCGCTGTACAACAAGGAAGTGAACTTCCTAGCCAACCAAAGAGGAGGTTATCGTGCTAACTACCCAAGTCCGTGTGGAAACAAAGGTTGGAACAGAGATAAGGGCTGGAGAGACCGTGATAAGGAGTGGCGTGATCGCAATGCCATCTGGAAGGAAACAGAAGGGGAGAAGGATAGGTATGTTCCTCCTACGAGCGTCAAAAGCCCAAAGATTCTGAGGGTGGCCGAGCTGAGGATATGCTCTCACGTATTCTCAACAAGGCTGAAGGGTCTGATAAATTTTTGATGGAAATAAAGAAAGATGTATCGACCCTTAACCAGATGGTGACCTTTCATTCCATCTCTATTAAGCTGTTGGAGACACAAATGGGTCAAATTTTTTCTCATCTTAACCCAAGACAACAATGGGGCTTGCCTAGTGATACTATGGCAAACCCCAAGAATGAAGTTTGAGTGGGTATTTGCGTCATGCCGCGACATTAACTAAGGCACTTCTTGGGAGGCAACCCAAGTTTTCCTTTCTTTGTGTTCTTTTTTGGAATAACGGGTGTTGATTGTGCATGTGAAAAAGTGGAATGTGCTTGAAAAGTGCAGATTGGCAAGCCAAAAGACCAGCCGTTGACTCACCAAAGAGGTCGGTGACTCGCCAAAAAGGTCAGCGAGCCCGACTTGGACTCAAGAAAATATCAAGTTAGAGTCTGTAAAACTGGGCATGCCCATGGAGAAGTTAGCGACTTGTCGAATAGGTCGGCGAGCCTGACTTTGTCTGCCGTTTGGAACCCCAAATTAACTACAGGTCCTATAAAATATGGAGAGGTAAGTTATCACTTGGTGCATCGCCGAGTGGTTCGGCGAAGACAACTAATATCACCGAAGGGATGCAAATTGGACAGTTTTTAAAAGGCCAAAGGTTTAAAATTTCAAACTCTTTCATATTCCCTCACTTTTAACTACATAAAATCACACCCACACTTTAAATTTTCAATATTATTGCATTTTATTACTTTTTGGTTGTTGATCTTGAGTTCAAAGTGGAATTCCTTGCCGTCTAGCTTTAGAAATTCATATTTCGGCATCAAAGGCTAGTTTTCTTAACCCCAAACTCGTAAATAGCGGTTGAACTAAAATGGAATTGTTTAAATGTCATTGATGTGTGCTGGGCCTCTCTAAAATCATAAATATGTGCTAGTTGCCTTTAGTATTCTTGTAACTATGCTAAAATTTCCTAAATTGTTGATTTCCCAAATTTTGTGCCTTAAAATTGATTAAAATTGTTGGGTTGCGATAAATTGTTGTGTGGTCTAGTAGGGTGAAGTCTGAGTAACCCAAATTGTGCTAAATGACGTTCTTTGCTCAATGATGGAGCGTTCGTCGTCATTCTTAAGGGCTAAAGTCGTCAAATAGCCATTTTTAGCCAAATCGGGGGAAGTCTGAGTACCTCGATGGCATGGGTCATATTGGTTTGGGCTTAATTGAGTTGGTATGTTGTTTGATTTTGTTTTTTGGGGCTGCGGGTTTGATTTTGGGTAGAATGGTAAAAAATTAGCATGTTGGGCAGATTGGCGAGCTGGGTCGAGCTCACCGAACCACTCGGTGGCTCACCAAAGTCCCCTTTGATCGCCTTTAATTTCATGCTTTGGTTGGATTTAGTTTTGTAACTTTCGGTGAGAAGCCTGAGCTCGCCTAAAGTATCCCTTGATCGCCCTTTCTGCATCCCCAACCCCTAAAACATACTGTAACTTTCGGTGGGCTAGTCTGAGTTCACTGAATGACCCTTCCCATCGCTGACATGATATTTTTCGGGGAAATTTTTATGCCAATCCTTTTAGCGATCCCGATCTTGTGCCAAAGCGATTCGGTGACTCGCCGATTGGTTCCGCGAGTCTTTCTGCAATCTATTTTCTGCACTTTTATTAAATTGTTCTAACTCATTTTAGTGTATTTTGCAGATATGGCTAGGACCAACCTGAACGATAGTGGTATGCCGTCCCGCAAAAGATCATGGGGTATCGTTATTAATGAGGGAGAAGGTGCTCTATTGATGAGCCCGAGATTTAGTTTAGTGCTTTATTTGTATAGGTTTACTGTCCTCAAATGCTCATTTTGTGCGAATAACTGATGTTAAATCCTTGATTTTCAGGATTATGATTTGAGGAGCAAAGCAAGGACACTAAGTTGCAAAAAGGAACAAACCGCGCTAAAAGAAGGAAGAAAAGAGAACGTAGTGATAGAAAAGTCCATTTGGCAAGTCGCTGAGTGGCCATTTGACTGCCTAAAGTTCCAGTGTGCCAAGCCGTGAAGGAAAGAACCAAGTTGGCGAGAGAAAAAAGTAGTCAGCAGATCACCGAGTGGTTCCATGATGCAAAGTTAGATCACCCAAAGTTATAGACCTGGAGGATGTTGAAGGCCAAGGTAAAATGGCGATGGAATTGACCAAAGGGCGGATCGCCGAGTGGATCCCGACTTACTCCGCCAAGTGGCTCTTCGCAGCACATTTTTGGCAACTGTAAATACATTTTTGAACATTTAGTTTAGTATCAAAAGAATGGAATTTTATAATATTTACTCCGAAATATTATATTTTCTGAGTATTGCACTCTGAGACAAGTTTTCCTTAGCTTTGAAGAATTGAAGTTTCTCACGTTTGAGAAATTGGAAGTGGGTCTTTGAGATTCTTCAGTTTGGACCTTTGTAAAGACAAAATCAATCTTACCCAGTTGATGGAAACTCAATTTGGTAACAATTTTTATCTTTTTATGATGTCTAGCTAAAACCTCAATTCTTAGGGTGTGATTATGGGTTGATTTAGCTTATGGGTTTTTCTAATTGTTTGTTTAAATGCTGTTTAGAAGTGATTTCAATCATTAATTGTGGTTTAATTGAAGAATTATAGTTGTAAATGCAGTTCTACCCTTGTGTTTCTGGCTTGCTCAAGATAGAGGTTTTAAAACTAAGATTGTTGATTGATGGTTCGTGGGTATTAGGTTGTCATGGGTTCAACTCGAGAGAGTGAATCCTAAACCCTTTTCCACACATTCAGCTTGAGAGAGTGAGTGGACTAAGGCGTAGGTGGTTCTTATTTTGCATGCTTGTTGATGTTCGAGAGAAATCAACCCGATTCGGGGTAAATTGTTCGAGAGAAAGTTTACCTCCTCAATAGTCTAACTTAATCACTAATATCTAGCTACTTTCTAATAGTTGCAATTACCCATTTGGCTACATTTGCCTATAATCTAATCACATCCTAAGAACCCGTCTCATTATTATCATTTTCGTATTGTTTTGTTGCTATTGTAGTTGTTAATTAAAACCAAAACCCCCTTATTTAACATTCGTGTCAACCCCTGATTTGAATTATGTGTTTATTCGATCATATCTATTCCTATGATTGACTTGAACATGTTCACACTTTGCTATTGAATCTTAAACACGTACCGCTCCCTTGGGATTTGACCCCAATTCATTTAGTTGGGTTATATACTGCCTAACTATCGTTGACACATAGAATTTGATGAAGTGTCCTTGAAACGTTAATTAATTGGGCCGCTGCCGGGGAGTGGTGTTGGTTAAGATTCTTTGGTAAAGTTGAATTTTGTTCTTTTAAGTTATAGTTGAATCTACTTACTTTTAGTTTTGGTTTTCATGTTGCTTGTTTAGAACAGAAGAAAAGAGCATGTCTTGTAGCAACGGTGACCCAATGGACCACCTTCATTTGAGATTGATGATTCTCAGGGATAACATCCTAACTTTCAATCAATTAGAGGGTGTGACTATCCATGGGATATGGGCAAGATTTAAGGAATTAACGCAGTAGTGCTCAACTTAGGGAATTCAAGATAAGATGCTACTGGAATGCTTCTATAGAGGTCTTGGTCCTGAGAACAAAATAATGGCTGACCAAATTTCTCCGGGTGGTCTCACACGACTACCCTATGCAATAGCAACCCAACTCCTTGATCAAATGGCCAAGACAAACAAAGAGACTGAGGAGGACCATATTTTGCCACACTGTTGACTCAGCTGGATCTCGTGGCCAAACAAATTATGGAATTGGAGGTACCATGCAAATATTAAGATTGGTACAATCCCCCTCACGAACGTATGAAGCCCAAGAAGTAAGAGGGTGGACAAATATAAAAGATACTCTCACTCATTCTCCATAAAGTCGAATAACACGATAGAGCGTTGAATGAGATAAAAGAGAATGTCTCACTACTAAATCAAATGACTTCTTCTCATTTCATGTCGATTCAGCCACTGGAGACCCAAATGGGTCATGTGTTGTCTTGTCTCTACCTCGCGAATAAAAATTGAGTAGGGGCTTGCGTCGAGCCATGACGTTAACTAAGGCGCTTCTTGGGAGGCAACCTAAGTTTTATCACTTTATTTTTTGTTTTAGAAATAATCGTGTGTTGATTTTGCAGGTTGAAGTGTGGAAAGTGCCTGAAAAGTGGTGATTGACGAGCAAAATGTCCAGTCGGCAATTCGCCGAAGAGGTCGGCGGGCCCGACTTGGACCGTCAGTGGACTCAAGAAAGTTTGAAATTGGAGTCTGTAAAACTCGGTGAGCCCAGCAGGAAATTGGCATGTCGCTGAACAGGTCATCGATCACAAATTTGTCTGCCATTTGGACCCCCACATTAACTGGAGGACCTGTAGGACTTGGCGAGGTAAGTACCCACTCAGCGTGTCACCGAGTGGGTCGGCAAGCAAAATTAATGTCGACGAAAGGGTAAGAACTGGACGGTTTTTAAAGGCCAAAGGTGTAAACTTTCAAACTCTTTCATATTCCCTCACTTTTTAACATTCCAAACTCACACCCACACTATATTTTTCAATATTTTCATAATTTTACCGCTTCCTAATCGTCACTTGGGTGTTCAGAGTTGGAAATCTTTGCCGCCTAGTAATTCAATCTCGCATTCGGCATAGAAGGATGGTTTTCTAAACCTGAACTAGTATTTAGGGGTTTTACTTATTTTCAATTATTTTGTTCTTAGTGATGTGTGTTGGGCCTCTCTCTATCCATGATTGTGTGCTTATAATTTAATTTGAATATCTTGCCTAAAATGATTAATTGTTGGTTTCTTGAGTTTCTTGCCTTAAAATTGATCATAAATTGTTGGGTTGTGCGTAATTGTTGTTGGGTCTAGTCGGGTGAAGTCTGAGTAACCCTTAATTGTGCTAACTAACGTACTTTGCCCGATGATGGAGCGTTTGACGTCATTCTCAAAGGCTTAAGTCATCAAATGGCCAATTTTGGCCATATCGGGGAAACTCTGAGTACCGCGGGGGAATGGGTCTTAGTATGAGTCTAATTGCATGAGTGCATGGTTTGATTTTATTATCGAGGGCTACGGGGTTAATTTTGGAAGTCAGGGTTGAAAGTAGACACGTTGGGCAATTTGGCGAGCTAGGATGAGCTCGCCGAATCCCCCTTTGATCACCTTTAATTTAGTAATTTGTTGAGTTTGGGTTAAGTAACTTTCGGCGAGAAGCTTGATTTCACCGAGTGCACTCGGGGACTAGCCAAAGGTTTTCTTTGATCTCCTTTTTGGAGCCCCTAACCCCTAAAATGCACTGTAACTTTTGGCGGGCTTGTCTTTGCTCGCCGAATGCTGCTGTTGATTCGCCAAAAGGCCTCTCCCATAACCGACATGCCATTTTTCTGGAAATTTTTGAAGACAATCTATTCAGCGAGCCCGATCTAGATCGCCAAAATGATTCGGCGAGTTTGTCTGCTACTGTTTCTCTACAAATTTTCTTGAACTGTTCCTAACTTTCTATGATATTTTTGCAAACATGGCTAGAACCAACCTCGACATGCCACCTTGTGAAAGAGCACGTGGCATAGAAATAAATAAAGGGGTAATCAATCCCCTAAAAAGGGAAATACGCCACCTCCCAAGGGAGGCAAGGGCAAGAGCAAGAGGCCCGAATCTGAGATCCCGACCCAGGCTTAACTCTCCAAGCCGAATGATGACCAACCCGTACAGTCTAGGCGACCAAAGATCCGTGCTAGGTTTCTCCCAAACTCATCTAGAGCTCCAGGAGCCACTCCTCCTAAAACAGATACAGTGCCAGCTCCGGAACTAACTGTGATCCTAATGCCACCAGTGGTTCCTTCTCCCCGGCTAATTAACAGATTGAAAGCCGATGGGTTGCGTACAATTATAGAAGAGAAGCTACTATCCACAGAGGTCCTAGATGGAAAATACTTCGGTGGCACAGATTCCATGTCTTCACTAGGCCTCGAGGCCCATATATCCCCTCCTGGGTCCATGAGTTCTATTCTACTTACAGTGATCTCGTTCCTCAGGGAAAGAAGAAGGGTAGTGCCTTCAGACCAGTGAAGTCTGTAATGGTCTGAGTAAGAGAAGTGGGGTGCAGCAACGACTACATAAATGGTATGCTTGACAGAGCCACATTATTCGAGCACGAGTATAAGGGTTTGGCGACTTCTCAGTCCCTGGATGACCTTAAGGGCTGGCTTTCCCCCTTTATTTCTGATACCACTCCGAGGTGGAGTGAGGTGGAAGCCCAGATAGAGAAGAAGGATTTGAATATAGTTGCACGGTATTGGCTTGGATTTATCCTCAGCTCTATCATGCCTTCACAAAATGAATCCATCCTCCGTCATGCAAAAGCAACCTATTTAGGGTCAATCTTAGCAAAGAAGCGGCTCAACTTGGGACTTATTATTGAGCAGGAGATGGCCATGAGAGCCAAACAACACCAGGCGTCCCATCCTTTCTCGGTTTTGATAACAGAGTTATGCCAGCGTGTTGGAGTTCCTCGTAATAAGATTAGAGATATTGAGGTCACTCCCACATCCTCCACATACGTCCGGTACATAGTGGCCGAGTACATGCAGGAGGAGGCAGACATGAGGAGAGCAACTCCAGTGGTTCATCCCTCGAGGTGTACGTTGACTCTATACCTGCAGAGGCACCTTTAGCTACTCCAGCCTCTGGACCTTCAGGTACTTTCACTTCCTCCTAGACTCCTGGTACTTCTACTACTTCCCAGCCAACCAACATCACTCAGGCCAAACTCCTAAAGATGGTACACTTAGCCCATTCTGTGGATGTGAGGGCTACTCGATTAGAGGCTGTAGTACCATGGATTATCGAGAGTGATATTCTAGTTGCACTGACACCCCAACGAGAATCTATTGACACTCTCGCAGCGAGAGTCGAGACTTGTGAGAGTAGAAAGGGAAAGACTTCAAAGGATCAACTATGAGAGCAAAGGTTGCAGACCTGAGGAAGGATGTAGACTACCTAACGTCTACAGACTTCACCACTCTATTTGAGGCAGCTGAGACGGAGGATGCTCCAATTACTTCTGAGATTCCTCCGACTACCACTGGCGACGTACAAATGGATGTGGCAGCTGATGTATCAACGGAGGAGACAGATGAGGAGCAGCTTGAGGAGCGAGATGCTGCTGTGTATGATGATATCACCGATCTTGAGGATGCTATGTTAGAGACCGCCTGCCAGACCTCCTTGAGAGACACCACCATGGTTGGGTCCAATGGAGCTAGTACTGTTGATGCGATTCCAGGCATTGATTCGTAGACAGATTGAGAGACTGTGTAGACATGACTTTTCTTTACCTCCTTCTCAGTCCTTTTTATTGACTTTTAGTATTTTGATTGCATTTGAGGACCAATTGTTTTTTATGTGTGGTGGGGTGAGCTATTCCCATACCTACCTCTTGTGTTTATGATATGTATATATTGGTCTTTTTGCTGGATATTGTTTTTGAGCACTGAGTTGTGGATGCTTGAGCTTGTGGCTCCTTGTTTTAATTACAAATGGTTTTTGGATTTTTGGACCCTTCTGAGATTTTTTGCCACCTCTTGATTGTGTTTAAATGTGGCTGTTCTTGTGCAAATTTGAGTGTTGGTCATGATCAATACCGATGACTTGAATAGTGCTCTTAATGGAACAAAAATGAATGTGCATCTACGATAAGGCCAAATAAAGTTGCATAGGCAATATGTGAACTCTTTGCATCTCGTTGAAAAGACTTTTTTGATCTTGAGTAAGTTGAAACAAGTGTTGATTCAAAAATAAGGACAAACCTATGGGTGAAGTCATACATGTGTTCATCTTTGTGAGTGTGAGAGTTGTATGTGATTCCGGAACTATAAAGTGTTGAACCATTGTGTGTGAATATGGAATCATCCTTTGTGTAAGGGCATTTGAGTACCTTTGTTGAGCTTGAACTTGCATTTGAAACAAGTATTGTGAACTTGAGAATCTTCGATAATGGTGAGTCACAATTTGAATCTTTGAGTGCACAATTGATACTTGCATGAGTAAGTTGAGTCTTGTTGTGTGCATTCATGATTGAGTCTTGTGTAGCACTATTTGAGACAACCTTTTTGAACTGCTGAACTTGAGTTTTAATTGAGGAAAAACAAAAGTTTAAGTTGGGGGTGTTGATGAGTTTGAGTTTTAGACTCATTTAGGACTTTATTTGTCTAGGTTTAGAGTCCTCAATTGCTCATTTTGTGCCAATAACTAATGTTAAATCCTTGATTTTCAGGATAATGGTTTGAGGAGCAAAGCAAGGACACTAAGTTGCAAAGGGGAACAAAGCAAGCTTAAAGAAGGAACAAAAGAGAGTCTGGTGATCGCCAAGTCCATTTGGTGAGTTGCCAAGTGGCCATTTGATCGCCTAAAGTTCCAGTGCACCAAGCCCAGAAGGAAAGAACCAAGTCGGCGAGAGAAAGGAGCGGTCAACGGATAGCCAAGTAGTTTTGTGATGCAGAGTTAGATCGACCAAAGTTATAGACCTGGAGGATTATAAAGGCCAATGGAAAAAGGCGATGAAATTGACCAAAGAGCGGATCACCGAGTAGATCGGTGAGCTCGACTTATTGCGCCGAGTGGCTATTCGCAGCATATATTTGGCGACAATAAATACGTTTTTGAACATTTAGTTTAGTATCAAAAGAATGGAATTTTATAATTTTTACTCCGCATTATCATATTTTTTGAGTTTTGAACTGTGAGACAAGTTTTCCTTATCTTTGAAGAATTGAAGTTTTTCACTTTTGAGGAATTGGAAGTGGGTCTTTGAGGTTTTTCAATTTGGACCTTTAATTTGTACAGACAAAATCAATCTTACCTAGTTGATGGAGATTCAATTTGGTAACGATTTTTATCTTTTTATGATTTCTAGCGAAAATCCCAATTCTTGAGGTGTGATTATGTGAATATGAGCTGATTTGGCTTATCGGTATTGCTAATTGTTAGTTTAAATGTTGTTTAGAAGTGATTTCAATCATTAATTATGGTTTAATTTAAGAATTGTAGTTCAAAATAAAGTTCTACCCTTGTGTTTTTGGCTTGCTCGAGAGAGAGGTTTTAAAACTAAAATTATTGATTGATGGTGTGTCGGTATTGGGTTGTCATGGGTTCAGCTCGAGAGAGTGAATCCTAAATCCTTTTCCTCACATTCAGCTTGAGAGAGTGAATGGACTAAGGTGTAGGTTGTTCTTATTTTGCATGCTTGTCGATGTTCGAGAGAAATCGACATGATTCGGGGTAAATTGTTCGAGAGAAAGTTTACCTCTTCTATAGTCTAGCTTAATCACATATCTAGCTATTTTCTAATAGTTGCAATTACCCATTTGTCTACATTAGCCAATAATCGAATCACATCCCAAGAACCCGTCTCATTATTGTTATTTTCGTATTGTTTTACTGTTGTTATAGTTGATAATTTAAACCAAAACCCCCTTATTTGACATTCTTCTCAACCCTTGATTTGAATTATGCTTTAATTCGATCATGTTTATTCCTGTGATGGACTTGAGCATGTTCACAGTTTGCTATTGAATCTTAAACACGTACCGCTCCCAGTGGGATTTGACCCCAACTCATTTAGGTGGGTTATATACTGATTAATAATCGTTGAAACATAGAATTGGATGAAGTGTCCTTGAAATGTTAATCATCCATCCAAAAAGGGAAATAAGGCACCTCCTGAGGGAGGCATGGGCAAGGGTAAAGCGCCCGTATCTGAGATACAGGAGCACAACTTCGGCAGTGAGGAGAAGTTTCTCAATTCTCAGGTCTCACTCTCCGAGTCTGATGACGACCAGCCATTGCAGTCTCGTCAAGCAAAGATTTACGCACGATCTCGTTCCGATTCATCTTGTGTCCCGAAGTCTACCCCTCCTGTCACTGACCCCATGCAAGCTCTAGCACAGACGGTGGTTACAACACCACCAGTTCAAGGTCCTCCTCCCCAGCTTCTCAATGAGATAAAGGCTGAGGGATTAAGGACCATCCTTGAAGAGAAGAGGTTGTCCATAGACGGTGTACTGGATAGGTACCCTCTAGTGTGGGACACACTCTAGTACCATAGATTTGAGTAGTTCACCAGGCCCCGTGGCCCCGTATTTTCTTCATAGGTCTGGGAGTTCTACACAGCGTATAGCGACCAGGTACCGAAGGGAAAGAAGAAGGCCAGTGCATTCAAACCGGTAGAGTCAGTCATGGTAAGGGGGTAAGTAGTGAAATGTAGCAGTGAGTATATCAACCTTGTCTTTGGTAGAGGATTGGAGGCTGATTACCCAAGTTTAGAAACCACTATGTCGATGCTGGATGACAAAAAGTGATGGTTAGCCTCCCTTATTTCTGACATCACCCCGAGGTGGATCGAGGCAGGAGCTCCGATTAAGAAGAAGGAGTTGAATATAGCAGCTCGGTACTGGCTTGGGTTAATCAGTAGCTCCATTATGCCCTCACATAATGAGTCCATCCTCCGTCATCCAAAGGCAACTTGTCTTGGGTCAATCATAGCCCGAAGGAACATCAACTTGGGACTTATTATTGAGCAGGAGATGGCCATGATGGACAAACAACGACATACGTCCCTTCCCTTCCCGATCCTGATTATAGAGCTATGCCAGCGTGCTGGAGTCCCTCATGATGAGAAAAGGGACATAGAGGTCATCCCCACATCTTCCACAAATATACGGTGTATAGAGGTCGAGTACACCCGGGATGAGGCAAATAAGAGGAGAGCAGCTCTGGTGGATGCATCCCCAGTGGTCTATGTTGACTCTATACATGCAGAGGCATCTTTGCCTACTGCAGCCTCCGGGTCTTCAGGTGCACCTGCTTCCACTTCTTCCCAGACTTCTAGTTCTTCTGCTGCTTCCCAGCCCACCAGGATTACTCAATCAATGATCCTCAAGATGGGCCACCTAGCCCATTCTGCCCATGTGTGGGCTTCTGATATACTGTGAGTTTATGGTATTTCTAATACATTTCACTTACAAGTTGTGTGTGTCTAGGTCCTTTTTGGATTGGTTTTTATGTGTTTTTATCATGTTTTGCAGGTAAGACGTTCAGGCGCGAAAATAAAGGGACAACTGAAATAACTGCAGAAAGGGTACCTACGGAGGTGATCTACGGACTGTAGGTCCAGCGACGCTCCGTAGGTGATGGCCGTAGATCAGCAGGCAAGGCATGTAAGGCAAATCAGGGAAATCTGAGAGTGTGGAACCACAGTGGCCATTGACAGTCCGTAGATTGATATACGGACCGTACTGTTGATCCGTAGATTGATACTGCGAGGGTTCCAGTACCTGATTTTTGAAGATTTCAAGTATGGAGCTACAAAAGGGGATTGACGGACCGTAGATCGATCTACGGTCTGTACTGCAACTCCGTAGTTTGCTTCAGAGAAGCTGATATTTGGAGGCTGAAATAGTATCCAAGTCCTGGCTGATAGAAGGGACTCACGGACCGTAGATCCATTAACGGTCCGTGAGTCAGTCTCATGGAATGAAGACGCGTGCCTGAACACACTTTCCTTAATTTGTTTCCCTTTTAATTTAGGATTTGTTTTCTATAAATAGGGCATGCAAACCATGTTTTCGGGGGTTAGACTTTATTACTTTTGTTTTACTTTGTGACTTGGGAACTAATTTCTCTATGTGAGCAATTCTTGATTTTAAAAGGTTAGTTTTGATATCTAATATGAGGTACATGTAAGGGTTAGTAAATTATACACACGTAGCCGGACCAAGGTGCGGGGTGAAATTCTGTAGATGCCGGACCAAGGATTTAGAGATACCTAACTTATCACTTTGCATGTAATACACTAGGACATGATTGCTATTACTAGGATTACTGAGTCATGAGCTAGTGGTAAACACGTATACCCTAGTTAATTTTATCATCTTGAAAACAACAAAAAATGACTTTTGTTTACTGATTACTTACTGAATTCTTACAATTTGTTTCAGAAATCCCCCCTTTTTAAACTAGTTTCCTCATGGGATCGACCCCAACCTACAAGTTGGGTTCTTTATTGATAACGATCACTTATGCTTCTTTAGGGACGTGTAATTTGAGTGTATCAGCTACCTGATTAGAGCCCGATGTTCCTTGGATGATTGAGCGGGCCATCATAGCTGCGGTGACACCACTCCAGACATCTATTGACGCTCTCATGGGGAGAGTAGAGACTTGTGAGAGTCGACAGGGGGTTACTTCAGAGGTGACAACTTTGAAAGCCGAGGTTCCATATTTGAGAAAAAATGTGGACTATCTGAAGTCCATATACTTCACTTCTATCTTTGAGTCAGCTGAGGATGGGGATGCTCCGACCAGTTCTGGGATGCCTCTTGCCACCACTGCAAATGTGCCTATAGATGATGTTGTTGCTTTCGAGTCTGAGGCTGAGACCGACGAGGAGCAGGTTGAGGAGCGAGAGGCTGCTGTGTATGATGATCTAGCCAACTTGGAGGGGGCCATGTTTGAGATTGCCCGACAGGCTTCTTTGAGGGACACACCCATGACAGGCTCTAGTGGGAAAGTGCTGCTGTTACACAGGTCACTAAAGCCCAGGATCAGAGTGTTGCACCGGGCATTGATGCCCTAACAGATGGAGCGACTGTGTAGACATGACCTTTCTTTACCTCTCTCACTGTTGTTTTTATTGACTTTTGTTTATTTGTGTTGCATTTGAGGACAACTGCCTTTTATTTGTGGTAGGGTAAGGTATTTCTATACCTACCTCTTATGTATATATTGGGGTTTTTGTTTTAAACTATTTTTTGATCTTATCTTCTGGATGTTTTAGCTTGTGGATCCTTGTTATGAAATGAAAACGGTTTTTGACCTTTTTGAAAAAAAATTGCCACCTTTTGTGTTGTGTGAAAGTGGCTGTTCTTATGCAAATTTGAGTATCGGTTATGATCAATACCAGTGAATTGAATAGTTCTCTTAATTGAACAAAAAATGAATGTACAGTTACAATGAGGCCAAATGAAGTTGCATAGACAATGTGTGAACTTTTGCATCTCGTTGTGACTAACCAATTATCGAATGAGTCTGTTGTGATGAACATTGCACACTAACGAAAGTATAGAGTCTCATTTGATATTGTTACCAATTCCTTGTGTGATGAGCCAAGTTTGAACCTTGTGTGATGACACCTAGAATTTGCCCCGTTGGTCCTATTGACTAAGTGATGCAAACACTTGAAATGATCTTAGGCAATGATATACCGTGAGTTTACGGTATTTCTAATACATTTCGCTTACAAGTTGTGTGTGTCTAGGGCCTTTTTATATTGGTTTTCATGTGTTTTTATCATGTTTTGTAGTAAAGATGTTCAGGCACGTAAGTATAGACACAGCTGAAAGAAATGCAGAAACAGGGCATTCACGGAGGTGGTCTACGGACCATAGGTCCATTCACGGTCCATAGGTGATGACCATAGATCAGCAGGCATGGCATTGAGGACAAATCAGGGAAATTTGACCAAGTGTGGAACCACGGTGTCCATTGACGGTCCGTAGATTGATCTACGAACCGTACTGTTGATCCGTAGAGTGATACTGCGAGGGTTCCAGTACCTGATTTTTGAAGATTGTAAGTATGAAGATACGGAGGGGATTGACGGACCGTAGATCGATCTACAGTCCGTACTGCTGGTCCGTTGTTTGCTCCAGAGAAGCTAATTTTTGGAAGCTGAAATATTTTCCAAGTCCTGATTGAGGGAAGGGACTTACGGACAATAGATCCATCGATGTCCGTAAGTTGGTCTCGTAGATTGAAGACGCGTACCTGAACAAAACTTTCCTTATTTTGTTTCCCTTTTAATTTAGGATTTGTTTTCTATAAATAGGGCATGTAAACCTCGTTTTTGGGGGTTAGACAGTATTATTCTAGTTTTACTTTGTGACTTTGGAGATTATGTTGCAACCCTAGCAATTATTGAGGACACTCATTTTGAAGATTTTGGCTTTGCAATTCAAGTTGAAATTCTGGGTTTATTATTCTTTTTACGTAAGTTCATGATTTCTTCATCTAATATTATGAATTGTGTTTTTGCGATTATGGGTAACTAAACTTCACAACTAGGGTTGTGGGATCCATGAGCGATTAACAAAGTATGAATAGTAAATAAGTAATTCTTGAATAGTGTTTTGCATGCATTGATAATTCTTTCGTTTAAAAGTCTTTTTAACGAGTGCACGCGTTAGAACTCACCTTGTTGCTACTTGCCGGATCAAGGAGGTAATCAACAAGAAAAGAATTATCAACATAGATTTAGTGTGATACTATCTAATAGGCTAGTGTCGATTGGTGCGAAGTAATAACTAAGTCAAACATCGATGATGATGTCTAATATGAGGTAAAGGTAAGGGTTAGTAAATTATACACACGTAGCCGGATCAAGGTGCGAGGTGAAATTCTTTAGATGCCGGATCAAGGATTTAGAGATACCTAACTTATCACTTTGAATGTAATACACTAGGAAAGAATTGCGGTTACTAGAATTACTGCGTTATGAGCTTGTGGTGAACACATATACCATAGTTAATTTTCTCATCTTGATAAAAATCGAAATTAACTTTTGTTTATTGATTGCTTACTGAACTCTTACAATTTGTTTCACAAATTCCCCCCTTTTATTTCTTGTTTCTGGAAATACTTTGGCTAATTGAATATAATTGTTGGTTAAAGTAAAGTCTAAACCATTTTCCTCGTGGGATCGACCCCAACCTACAAGTTGGGTTCTTTACTTGA
>JAJOOH010007362.1:0-31734 GCA_029582605.1 Solanum gracilifrons | reverse complement strand
CCCATGAAGGGCAAGAAGGTATGAAGGTTGGTTCTTCTTTGAACTCAAGTATGAAAGGTGAATTACTTAGATTGTAATGATGCTATACCTAATGTGTTTTGTGGTGTTGATGACCTAGTTTCCTCATCCTTAACCCTCTACACTTGAATTAGCTATGAAGTATGTATGTATATTATTGTATGATTTCTATATGATTGAAAGGTAGTTCTCATGATTATAGTGTAATGTAAAGTGAAAGGTTTACTCACTTGCTAAGTGTCTCTAAAGTGAAAGGATTGTTACTCACTTATGAACACATATGAGCTATTATGGTAAGATGTCTACATAAGGGTCTATTAAAGGCTAATATGAACTTGTGTAATGAATAAAGATGATTTCAAAAGGGAATTAGATGCTTAGCACCGAAAGGGCATGTAAATGAGATGGGGGTCTCACGTTTAGTAAGTCCGGCTCCCCACATGGGTTTCCTCAGGTTTAGAAAGTTCGGATTACCTACGGTATGCATTGTCTCATGAGATGGAAACCCCCACGTTTAGTAAGTTAGGATTTCTAGAAGCAATCTCCTTGACCCTTAACTATGTGCCCATATAGGACTCTAGCTTAGTGGATCTACCTAGATAGCTATGTACGAATGGTTACACCTTAAGCAAGTGTTAACCCTCTCTTTTCGGTGTGGGAGTAGAACACCGGATTCCATGTAGCTCTTATGGTCTATGTCGGTTATTGCAATATTTCCCTAATGTAAAAGGAAATGAAGGTATGAAAGGTGTGAACTCTTACTAGGGCTTTCTTAAGGGTGTCTACATAGCGTAAGGGAGGGTATGGGACTTCTCTTGCACATTGCACTTGTAGGATCCTAAGAGATGGTTGTAGTAGTATTCTCTTACGATTATGATGATTATGACTTATGTATGTTGAAGCTATGTTATGTATGATCATTATGAATATGGTAAGTTATGATGAAATGTGATCTTATGAATGTATGCATGAAGTAGGTTGCTTAATGTGATACTTGGCTTTGAATAGGGTTATGAGATTCTATTCTTTACATTGCACTAGTATTACTTGGGTTGGCTACATGTTGGGATGATATTATGTTGGTTTGGACTATCATACTTAATTATGTGCATATTGGATTTACTTGGCAAAAAACATGTTTTGAATAAAATGTTCTTTTATGCATGTTTCAATGGTTTTTATGCATAATATCCATACTTAGTACGTGTGTTGTACTAACCCATATTTTCTCCCTTTTCCCAAACATTTAGGTTCGGGCCGTTGAGGATTCAAGCTTACTTCTCAAGACACTTGGAGTTGCTTCCCCAAGTTGGTGAGTCCTCAAGTCCGAGGACAAGACCCTATGATCTAGCTTCTATGTTTAGTTCTTTGATTAAGTTGAAAGACATTGTTGTACTTCCTATTTTCAGGACTTCTTATTGATGTAAGGGCTAAGTTCCATTTTCGATACTTCTATGTCTAGATGGTGCATTGTGACGAAGTTAGATTCTATTTTTCATATATGAAGTGAAGTTGAACTTCCAAAGTAAAAGTTTTAAATTTTCTGCAATTTTTAT
Source organism: Solanum gracilifrons (assembly GCA_029582605.1). NCBI lineage: Eukaryota > Viridiplantae > Streptophyta > Magnoliopsida > Solanales > Solanaceae > Solanum > Solanum gracilifrons. The sequence continues at coordinate 30,160 of JAJOOH010007362.1, read as the reverse complement.
TCTATGATACATGCTATGACGAATGCTAAGGGATTGTATAAGACCTCTTCGAGGTCGAATACGCCGGTAACGACTAGGGGGTGCTCTCGGGTCGTTACAATATTGTTACTATAGTTGTCTTCCATGATATGATTGACTTAAGTTGATAGTTCCTTGTCAATATGAAGTAGGTCTATAGTGACACCTAGGGATAGTAGTTATGAACATGGTGACTTCAAAGATATGCTTAGTGTGTGTTGTATTATGGGATGCCACACATGCATTGCACAAGTGTGCCTTGAGGTTACTTAGGAGTATAAGTGCTCTTATGACATGAAGACCTAGGTCTTGACTATGAGTATGGACTATGCCCAAGAATGACCAAAAAGAGGTACTTAGCGTGGATAGTATTATGGGATGCTATCTTTGCCTTGCACAAGTATGCTTGGAGGTGGCTTGTGAAGTAGTTCACTTGTAATAAGGAAGACCAAAGGTTGAAGTATGTAAATATGAAAGTCCAAATTAAGATTATGCCATGGATATGATTTAGCTCCTATTCACATTAATTATGTCTCATGATTGACTTGTAATAATATGATGTTTATGTTGGAGATTATGTTATGATCATGTTATTGTCTCTTGTGCTTATGTCTTGTGTTGACTATCCATTTGAGATGATCTTATGATGTTGTGCTAGCTTTCATACTTGGTACATTTTGTACTAACACATATTTCCTACATTCTAACCAAAAGTAGGGTTGGAGATTGAGTTGCTTGGAGGCTAGGTTTCTAACTAGAAAGAAGACTTGAAGATTTGGTGAGTCCTCATAGTTTCGAGGTCAAACCCACTATGTTCCTTTTATGTCATTTCTTATGTTTAGACTTTATATGGGCTGCGTCCCAAGACATTTATTCAAGTTATTCATAGATGGTTTGAGACAAAGACTTAGTAAAGACTTCCGGTTGCTTATGAAAATGTTTTAGATTGTTTGAAAGAAAGTTTTAAATTTTCACTACTTTTCTATGCTCTTATGTTATGATGATGCTAAGGGCTTGTATGAGACCCCTTGGGGATCAAGTACACTATGTTACGTCTAGGGGGTACCCCTGGGTCCTAACAAACCTGGTAATCAGAGCAAAAGTTTTAGAATGGTTCTAGGAGTGTCTCAAACCTCGTCTAGTAGAGTTTTATTCATGGTTGTGAGTCACGACACAGTTATGAATAGGAGGCTATGGGATGCTTAGGAAAAATCTCATTTCTCCATTCTCTTAGTCGTGTCATAGAGTTTGGCTTATGTAGGCCCTTTTTCTAATCCGTTCCCTTTGAATTTTAGGGTATGGCTAATACAAGGGCAAATTCTAGGAGAGTAGAGGATGGAAATGGGGACCAAGATATTCCTCCCTATGTTCAAAATCAAGCTCCTTTTCAAGTCCCAAATGACCCTCCAATTAGGAATATTACTCTAGTGGAGTTTAGGGCTTCTATTCAATTGTTGGCTCAACCCTTGACGGCGCAAGCCAATAGAGATGTGGTGGCTCCGGCTAACCCTATAGGGGGGATGCGTGCTTTTAGGATAAGAGAGTTATTGAGGATGAACTCTTTGGAATTTAGTGGCTCCAAGGTGGAGGAAGATCCAAACGGGTTAATAGAGGAGGTTTATAAGACACTTGCTATCATGGTGGTGACTTCTATAGAAAAAGTGGAACTAGCAGCTTATTAATTGAAGGATTTTGTCCAAATTTGTTATGAGCAATGGAAAGATAGTAGGCCGGTAGAAGCGAGTCGTATAGAATGGGAAGCATTTAAGTCGTCTTTCCTTGATAGGTTCTTTCCTCGGGAGTTGAGGGAGGCTAAGTTGGAGGAGTTCATAAATCTTAAGCAAGGCAACATGAGTGTCAATGAGTACGCCTTGAAGTTCACTCTTTTGTCTAAGTATGCTCAATCTTTGGTAGAAAGTCCAAGGGATTTGATGAATAGGTTTATGATGGGGTGTCCGATTTAGTAGAAAAAGAATGTCGTATGGCAATGCTTGTTGATGATATGGATATCTAACTCCTCATGGTGTTTGCCCAATAAATAAAAGAGTTAAAACCCAAGAATGAGAGGGCTAGGGAGAAAAAGATATCTAGGATGGATGGTGATAAGTCTTTTCATGATGGGTCCGATGGACATGGTCATTCTAGGAATCGATAAAAGTTTTCAGGGCAAGGTTTTTATAATGCTCCTAAGTATAAGGATGAAAGAGTGTCTACCCCTAGGCCACAAGGGATAAGTAATGAGTCCCTATGGCCCACTAGTTCAAGGTGTGGTAAGAGGTATGAGGGTAAGTGCTTAGCCGGTAAAAATGGTTGTTATGGATGTGGTAAGAGTGGCCACATGAAGAAATATAGCCCACAGGCAAAGGCATCTATAAGAAAGGGTGAGCAAGTTGCTTCTAGTGGTGGGGATGTTGAGCCTCAAAATAAGAATAGGTTCTATGCTCTCCAATATAGAGATGATCAAGAGTGATCTCCTCATGCCCTTTCTGGTATTTTTTTTATGCTTTGGTAAATTTTTCCGGATTACTTTTCTTTTGTGACCTGTTATGTTGGACTTCATGTTGTCCTTGCCATAAATAGTGTTTAAAAAAGTATGTGTAGGCTTGCTCCAAAGGGGGAGATAGTGTGCCTACCTAATAAAGTCATTATGTGATTATGTGTTGCTTTGGTTTCCTCATATGCAAGTTCATGAAAATGTTTAGGTCTTGTTAGAACTGACTTACATGCATTGTTTTGCCTCATGTTGTAGCATCTTTGAGTAAATGTACATTTTAGGCTCCATGAATGTATGTTGAGCATGTTGTAGCTAGGAGATGTTAGTTCCTTCTTGAAAACGAGTAGATATCGAATTTCATGCATTTTGGGTTAGGAGATGTAGTTCTTACTCCCTTGTGTTGCATTGAGTATGTTTAGCTAGGAATTGAAGTTTCCTTGTTTGGTAGTGTGCATTTAGATATAGTGCATGCATGATGGGCTGCTAGTGTAGAGTCGTTTCCTTTAAGAAGTGTTTAGCAAGGTCATTTGAGAACGAATGTTCCCAAAGGGGAGACATTGTAACATCCCGGAATCAAGTAGACTAAACTAGGGCCTTAAGTTGGGGTTCTAAGCCTTGGTATGAGGGGTTGTCAAGTCTAGGGAGTGGGCAAGGGCCTAAGCTATGAAGGTAGAGTGAAAGAGAACTTGTTCTCCTAGGTGCCTAGTTGGCGATTGGGCAGCATGATCACCTAAGTGACTTGGCGATGCACCAAAGTGCACTTGGGGTCGCCTAGTGGGCTGTCTCCTTGGCGTAAGTTGAGGGAGAATGGGCGAGAAAAGTCATGGCTCGCCGAATGGGTTGGCGAGTCGCCAAGATGCCTCCCCCATCGCCTAAGTGGCCTGCCCAATTGATGGAGCTAGTAGAAAATTGGGCGAGCCAAGGGTCCCTTGACGAATTGCCTAGTGCCCTTGGCGAGCCACAAGGGTGCAAAGGGCGAGCTACGTCGTGAGGATTAGAAAATTTTAAGTTAAAACGTTAAGGGTCTTTAGTTGTTTACCAAAGTTGACCCTACATTGTTTTATTCCTTTCCTAGCAACTATAGAAGCTTATTAGACCTAAGTTTACCTCAATTAAGTCATTCTCCCTAGAATCCAAGGAAAACCCAACTTCATCCTCTCCAAATAATATTTCTCTCTCTAGAAAACCTCCATTGAAGAATAATCTAGAGGTTGGAGCTAAGGTCAAGAACAAAGGCTCCATTGCTAAAGGCTTGTGCTAGGGAATTGATTAAGGTATGGTTAGCTTTTCATCTATGGGTTCTTCCACTCGTAGAGTCCCCTAGAATTTCACTAATTTGTGAAGAAGAACCCCAATCAAGCTAGGGTTACTTCCACGTATGGGTTTTAGATAGGTATGATTCCAATAGGTTGGATCATACTTATATATGATTCAATTTAGTGTTGATTCATGATATTATGAATATTTTATGTGAAATCCTTGATTAACCCTAATTTTCAAAGTATGGGGGTTTATGCTTTTGGATGAGAAATTGATGATTCTTGCTAGATTCTCTTGAGTTGTTATCATGAATAGAACTTATCCAAGAATAGAAATATGAAATCATGGATTATACTAGACTTGTGTATGTATGATAGTACATGGATTAAAATTGGGACTTTTGATGAATTATGCTTAGAATTGCCTATGATTACTAGACTTGTGTATGTATGATAGTACTAGGGCTTATAAAGTAAGTCTAATATGATGAGATAGCTAGCATGTATGTAGAATGTGAAAGTTCTTCTCATATAGAATGATTATAGATTGAAATATTAATAACCTAAAATGAATTATTTTTGTTTGAATAGAATAGCTTGAAGTTGAGCTTGACGATTCCTTCATGTGTAGTTGACTTATGTAGCTTTGGATGGTAGATCTCATGGTAGCTTGGGATTGATTAATTATGCTCTCCTAAGGTTAGCTTGAACTAGTATTGGTAGGATTCTATTCATGGTAGCATGCATTTGTATAAGCATGGTAGCCTTTGATTGAGGATCTACACCCTCCTAATGGTAGCTTGAACTAGGAATGTTGGAATTCCTTCATGGTTGCTTGACTTGGTTAGGCCAAGACCATTTCATAGTAGCTTAGGCTTGAGACACCATACTCTCCTAATGATAGCTTGGGGTTAAGGATTCATAATCCCCTAAGGGTAGCTTGTGTCACATTGAATGTTTGCATGGTAGCTAGGTTGGTATACTTGTTTCCTTTCTTTGGATAACTTGGATTGCATAGTGGGTGTTTTCCATGGTAGTTAGCTCTAGCATAGTAATATGCTATTCTTTTGTAGTCGAAAATGATAAATAGTAAGCATAGATTAAGGTAGCCTAAAAAAGTACTTAGTGTGAATAGTAGTATGCGATGCCATTCATAAATGGCATAAGTATGACTTGAAGCTACTTATGAAGGGTCCCTTTAGGTGATGTGTGCCTAGCTTGGATTGTTACTATAGTTGCCTTCCATGATATAATTGACTTAATTTGATAGTTCCTTGACAATATGAAGCAGGTCTATAGTGATACCTAGGGATAGTAGTTATGAACATGGTGACTTCAAATATACCTTTAGTGTGTGGGGTATTATGGGATGCCAAACATGCATTGCAGAAGTGTGCCTTGAGGTTACTTAGGAGTATAAGTTCTCGTATGACATGGAGGCCTATGTCTTGACTATGAATAAGGACTATGCCCAAGAATGACCAAAATGAGGTACTTAGCGTGGATGGTATTATGGGATGCTATCTTTGCCTTGCACAAGTACACTAGGAGGTGGCTTGTGAAGTAGTTCACTTGTAATAGGGAAGACCAAAGGTTGAAGTATGTAAATATGAATGTCTAAGTTAATATTATGCCATGAATATGATTTAGCTCCTATGCTCATTAAGTATGTCTTATGATTGACTTGTAACAATATGATGTTTATGATACAGATTAAGCTACGATTATGATATTGTCTCTTGTGCTTATGTCTTGTGTTGACTAACCATTTGAGATGATCTTATGATGTTGTGCTAGCTTTCATACTTGGTACATTTTGTACTAACGCATATTGCCCACATTCTTATCAAATGTAGTGTTGGAGATTGAGTTGCTTGGAGGCAAGGTTTCTAACTGGAAAAAAGACTTGAAGATTTGGTGAGTCCTCATAGTTTCGAGGACAAACCCACTATGTTCCTTTTATGTCATTTCTTATGTTTAGACTTTATATGGGCTGCGTCCCAAGATTTTTATTCATGTTATTAATAGATAGTTTGAGACAAAAACTTAGTAAAGACTTCCACTTGCTTATGAAAATGTTTTAGATTGTTTGAAAGAAAGTTTTAAATTTTCCATACTTTTCTATGATCTTATGTTAATATGATGCTAAGGGCTTGTATGAGACCCCTTCGGGGTCAAGTACACCATGTTACGTCTAGGGGGTACCCCGCCCCTAACAAACTTGGTAATCAAAGCAAAAGGTTTAGAATGGTTCTAGGATTCTCTCAAACCACGTCTAGTAGAGTCTTATTCATGGGTGTGAGTTGCGACACATTTATAAATAGGAGGTTATGGGATGCTTAGGAAAAATCTCACTCCTCCATTCTCTTAGTCGTGCCATAGAGTTTGGCTTTAGTAGGCCCAGTTTTTAATTCGTGCCTATTATTTTTCAGGGTATGGCTAATACAACGGCAAATGCTAGGAGAGTAGATGATGGAAATGCGGACCAAGAGATTCCTCCCCAAGTTTCAAATCAAGCTCCTCCTCAAGTCCCAATGACCCTCCAATTGGGAATATCACTCTAGTGGAGTTTAGGCCTTCTATGCAATTGTTGGCTCAACCCTTGACAGCGCAAACTTATAGAGATATGGTGGCTCGGACAAACCCTATAGGTGGGATGTGTGCTTTTAGGATAAGAGAGCTATTGAGGATGAACCCTCCAGAGTTTAGTGGCTCCAAGGTGGATGAAGATCCAAACAGATTCATAGAGGAGGTTTATAAGACACGTGCTATCATGGGGGTGATTTCTATAGAAAAAGCGTAACTAGCCTCTTATCAATTGAAGGATGTTGCCAAATTTGTGTTGAGCAATGGAACGATAGTAGGCCGACAGGAGCGAGTCGTATAGAGTGGGAAGCATTTAAGTCGACTTTCGTTGATAGGTTCTTTCCTCGGGAGTTGAGGGACGCTAAGTTGAAGGAGTTCATAAATCTTAAGCAAGGCAACATGAGTGTCAATGAGTATGCCTTAAAGTTAACTCTTTTGTCTAACTATGCACAATCTTTGGTAGAAAGTCCAAGGGATTTGATGAATAGGTTTATGATGGGGGTGTCCGATTTAGTAGAAGAAGAATGTCGTATGGCAATGCTTGTTGATGATATGGATATCTCATACCTCATGGTGTTTGCACAACAAATAGAAGAGTCAAAATTCAAGAAGGAGTGGTCTAGGGAGAAAAAAAGATCTAGGATGGATGGTGATAAGTCTTTTCATGATGGGTCCGATGGACATGGTCTTTCTAGGAATCAACAAAAGTTTTCAGAGTTTTTCTAATGCTCCTAAGTATAAGAATGAGAGAGTGTCCTAGGCCACAATGTATGAGTAATGAGTCCCTATGGCCCACGTTTTCTAGGTGTTGTAAGAGGCATAAGGGTAAGTTCTTAGTCGGTAAAGATGGTTGTTATGGATGTGGTGAGAGCGGCCACATGAAGAAAGATTGCGCAACGCCAAAGGCTTCTACAAGAGAGGGTATGCAAGTTTCTTCTAGTGGTGGGGATGTTGACCTTCAAAATGAGAATAGGTTCTATGCTCTCCAATATAAAGAAGATCAAAAGTGATCTCCTCATGTATTTTTCGGTATGTGTTTTATGCTTTAGTAAATTTTTCCGGATTTCTTGTGTTTTGTGACCTGTTATATTGGACCTGATATTGTCCTTGGCATGAATGATGTTTAGAAAAGCATGTGTAAACTTGTTCCAAAGGGGGAGATAGTGTGCCCACCTAATAAAGTCATTATGTGATTTTGTATTGCTATGATTTCCTCATATGCATCTTCATGAAAATGCTTAGATCTTGTGAGAAATGACTTACATGCATTGTTTTGCCTCATAATGTAGCATCTTTGAGTCAATGTGCATTTTAGGCTCCATAAATGTATGTTGAGCATGTTGTAGCTAGGAGATGTTAGTTCCTCCTTGAAAATGAGTGGATATCGAATTTAATGCATTTTCGGTTGGGAGATGTAGTTCCTACTCCCTTGTGTTGCATTGAGTATGTTTAGCTTGGAATTGAAGTTTCCTTGTTTAGTTGTGTGCATTTAGATATAGTGCATGGATGATGGGCTGCTAGTCTAGAGTCGGTTACTTTAAGAAGTGTTTAGAAAGGTCATTCAAGAACAAATGTTCCCAAGGGGGAGATATTGTAACACCCCAGAAACTAGTAGACTAAACTAGGGACTGAAGTTAGGGTTCTAAGCCTTGGTATGAGGGGTTGTCAAAGTCTAGGGAGTGGGCAAGTGCCTCAGCTATCAAGGTAGAGTGAAAGAGAACTTATTCTCCTAGGTACCTAGTTAGCGATTGGGCAGCATGATCGCCTAAGTGACTTGGCAATGCGCCAAAGTGCACTTGGGGTCACCCAGTGGGCTTTCCCCTTGGCTTAAGGTGTGGGAGAATGGGGGAGCAAAGTCGTGGCTCACCGAATGGGTTGGCGAGTCACCAAGCTGCCTCCCCCATTGTCTAAGTGGCCTGCCCAATTTGTGGAGTGACTCGAAAATTGGGCGAGCCAAAGGTCCCCTTGGCGAGTCGTCCAGTGCCCTCGGCGAGCTATGGGGGTTCAAAGGGTAAACTAAGTCGTGAGGGTTACCAAATTTTTTGTTAAAATGTTAATGGTCCTTAGTTCTTTACCAAAGTGGACCCTACATTGTTTTATTCCTTTCCTAGAAACTATATAATCTTATTAGACCTAAGTTTACGTCAATTAAGTCATTCTCCCAAGAATCCAAAGAAAACCCAACTTCATCCTCTCCAAAGAATATTTCTCTCTCTAGAAAACCTCCATTGAAGAAGAAGCTAGAGGTTGGAGCTAAGGTCAAGAACAAAGGCTCCATTGCTAAAGACTTGTGCTAGGGAACTGATTAAATTATGTTTATCTTTTCATCTATGGGTTCTTCCACCCGTGGAGTCCACTTGAATTTCACTAATTTGTGAAGAAGAACCCCAATCAAGCTAGGGTCACTTCCAATGTATGGGTTTTAGGTGGGTATGATTCCAATAGGTTGGATAATACTTATATATGATTAATTTTAGTGTTGAATCATGATATTATGAAAAATTTATTGTGAATTCGTTGATTAACCCTAATTTTCAAAGTATGGGGGTTTATGCTTTTGGATGAGAAATTGATGATTCTTGCTAGATTCTCTTGAGTTGTTATCATGAATAGAACTTATCCAAGAATAGAATTATGAAATCATGAATTGAACTAGACTTATGCATGTATGATAGTACATTTTTGAAAGTGGGATTTTTGATGAATTATGCTTAGAATTGCCTATGATTAAGGCTTAAGACTAATTTGTCTTGTGATCTAGACTAGTATGATGATTGTTGAATAAAGCTTGAATGTTGGGATTGAAGCCATAATGTTGATAACTAGGGCTTATAGAGTAAGTCTAATATGATGAGATAGCAAGCATGTATGTAGAATGTGAAAGGTCTTCTCACATAGAATGATTCTAGATTGAAAGGTTAATCACGTAAAATGAATCATGCTTGTTAGAATAGAATACCTTGAAGTTGAGTCTTATGATAACTTCTTGTGCAGTTGATTTACGTAGCTTGGGATGATAGATCTCATGGAAGCTTGGGATTGATGAATTATGCTGTCCTAAGGTTAGCTTGAACTAGCATTGGTAGGATGCTTTTCATGGTAGCTTGCATTAGTATAGGCATGGTAGCCTAGGATTGAGGATCTACACTCTCCCATGGGTAGCTTGTACTAGCATTGTTAGAATGCCTTCATGGTATCTTGACTTGGTTAGGCCAAGACCATTTCATGGTAGCTTAGGCTTGAGACACCATAGTCTTCTAAGGATATCTTAGGGTTTAGGATTCATACTCCCCTAAGGTTATCTTGCGTCATATTGAATGTTTGCATGGTAGCTAGGTTGGTATACTTGTATCCTTTCTTGGATAGGTTTGATTGCATGATAGGTTGTTTTCCATGGTAGTTAGGTCTAGCATAGTAGTATGCTATTCTTTGGTGGTAAAAATGATAAATAGTAAGCATTGATTAAGCTAGCCTAAAAAAGTACTTAGTGTGAATGGTAGTATGGGATGCCATTCTTACATGGTACAAGTACGATTTGAATTTACTTATGAAGTGTTCCCTTATGTGATGTATGCCTAGCTTGGAATGTTACTATAGTTTCTTTCCATGATATGATTGCCTTAAGTTGATAGTTCCTTGTAAATATGAAGTAGGTCTATAGTGATAATTACGGATAGTAGTTATGAACATGGTGACTTCAAAGTTATGCTTAGTGTGTGTTGAATTATGGGATGCCACACATGCATTGCAGAAGTCTGTCTTGAGGTTACTTAGGAGTATAAGTGCTCTTATGACATGAAGACCTAGGTCTTGACTATGAGTATGGACTATGCCCAAGACTGACCAGAAAGAGGTACTTAACTTGCTTAGTATTATGGGATGCTATCTTTTCCCTGCACAGGTATGCTTAGAGGTGGATTGTGAATCATTTCGCTTGTAATAGGGAAGACCAATGGTTGAAGTATGTAAATATGAAAGTCTAAGTTAAGATTATGCGATGAATATGATTTAACTCCTATGCTCATTAAGTATGTCTTATGATTGACTTGTAATAATATGATGTTTATGTTCGAGATTATGCTATGATTATGTTATTTTCTCTGGTGCTTATATCTTGTGTTGACTAACTATTTGAGATGATCTTATGATGTTGTGCTAGCTTTCATATTTGGTACATTTTCTACTAACGCTTATTGCCTACATTCTAACCAAATGTAGGGATGGAGATTGAGTTGCTTGGAGGTTAGGTTTGTAAGTTGAAAGAAGACTTGAAGATTTGGTGAGTCCTCATAGTTTCGAAAAAAATCCCAGTATGTTCCTTTTATGTCATTTCTTATGTTTAGACTTTATATGGGCTGCGTCCCAAAGACTTTTATTTATGTTATTAATAGATGGTTTGAGACAAATACTTAGTAAAGACTTTCGATTGCTTATGAAAATGTTTTAGATTGTTTGAAAGAAAGTTTTAAATTTTCACTACTTTTCTATGATCTTATTTTATGATGATGCTAAGGGCTTGTATGAGACCTCTTCTTGGTCAAGTACACCATGTTACCTGTAGGGTGTACCCCTGGGTCGAAACAAACTTGGTAATCAAAGTAAAAGGTTTAGAATGGTTCTAGGATTGTCTCAAACCACGGCTAGTAGAGTCTTATTCATGGGTGTGAGTCGTGACACATTTCTGAATAGGAGGGTATGTGATGCTTATGAGAAATCTCACTCCTCTATTCTCTTAGTCGTGCCATAGAGTTTGGCTTTAGTAGGGCCTTTTTCTCATTCTTGCCTATTGTTTTTCAGGGTATGGCTAATACAACGACAAATGCTAGGAGAGAAGAGGATGGAAATGAAGACTAAGAGATTCCTCCGCAAGTTCCAAATTAAGCTACTCCTCAAGTCCCAAATGACCCTCCAATTGGGAATGTCACTCTAGTGGAGTTTAGGTCTTCTATGCTATTGCTGGCTCAACCCTTGATAGCGCAAGCCTATAGAGAAGTGGTGGCTCCGGCAAACCCTATATGGGGGATGTGTGCTTTTAGGATAAGAGAGTTATTGAGGATGAACCCTCCTGAGTTTAGTGGCTCCAATGTGGAGGAAGATCCAAACGGATTCATAGAGGAGGTTTATAAGACACTTGTTATCATGGGGGTGACTTCTATAGAAAAAGAGTAACTAGCCGCTTATCAGTTGAAAGATGTTGCCCAAATTTGGTATGTGCAATGGAAAGATAATAGGACGGTAGGAGCGAGTTGTATAGAGTGGGAAACATTTAAGTCGGCTATCCTTGATAGGTTCTTTCCTCGAGAGTTGAGGGAGGCTAAGTTGGAAGAGTTCATAAATCTTAAGCAAGGCAATATGAGTGTTAATGAGTATGTCTTGAAGTTCACTCTTTTGTCTAAGTATGCTCAGTCTTTGGTAGCAAGTCCAAGGGATTTGATAAATAGGTTTATGATGGGTGTATCCGATTTAGTAGAAGAAGAATGTCGTATGGCAATGCTTATTGATGGAATTGATATCTCACGCCTCATGAGGTTTGCCCAATAAATAGAAGAGTCAAAACTCAAGCAGGAGAGGGCCAGGGATTAAAAGAGATCTAGGATGGATGGTGATAAGTCTTTTCATGATGGGTTCGATGGACATGGTCGTTCTAGGAATCGACAAAAGTTTTCCGGGAAAGGTTTTTCTAATGCTCCTAAGTATAAAGATGAGAGAGTGTCTACCCCTAGGCCACAAGGGATGAGTAATGAGTCCCTATGGCCCACTTGTTCTAGGTGTGGTAACAGGCATGAGGGTAAGTGCTTAACCGGTAAAGATGGTTGTTATAGATGTAGTGAGAGTGGCCACATGAAGAAAGATTGCCCAAAGCCAAATGCTTCTATAAGAGAGGGTAAGCAAGTTCCTTCTAGTGATGGGGATGTTGAGTCTCAAAAGAATAATAGGTTCTATGCTCTCCAATATAGAGAATATCAAGAGTGATCTCCTCTTGTCCTTTCCGGTATGTGTTTTATGCTTTAGTAAATTTTTCCGGATTTCTTGTCTTTTGTGACCTGTTATGTTGGAGTTGATGTTGTCCTTGCCATGAATGATGTTTAGAAAAGCATGTGTAGGCTTGCTCCCAAGGGGGAGATAGTGTGCCTACCTAATAAAGTCATTATGTGATTATGTTTTGCTATGCTTTCCTCATATGCATGTTCATGAAAATGCTTAGGTCTTGTTAGAAATGACTTACATGCATTGTTTTCCCTCATGTTGTAGCATCTTTGAGTCAATGTGAATTATAGGCTCCATGAATGTACGTTGAGCAAGTTGTAGCTAGGAGATGTTAGTTCCTCTTTGAAAACGAGTAGATATCTAATTTCATGCATTTTGGGTTGAGAGATGAAGTTCCTACTCCCTTGTGTTGCATTGAGTATGTTTAACTTGGTATTGAAGTATCCTTGTTTGGTTGTGTGCATTTAGATATAGTGCATGCATGATGGGCTGCTAGTGTAAAGTCGTTTCCTTTAAGAAGTGTTTAGAAAGGTCATTTGAGAACGAATGTTCCCAAGGGGGAGACATTGTAACATCCCGGAATCAAGTAGACTAAACTAGGGCCTTAAGTTGGGGTTCTAAGCCTTGGTATGAGGGGTTGTCAAGTCTAGGGAGTGGGCAAGGGCCTAAGCTATGAAGGTAGAGTGAAAGAGAACTTGTTCTCCTAGGTGCCTAGTTGGCGATTGGGCAGCATGAGCACCTAAGTGACTTGGCGATGCACCAAAGTGCACTTGGGGTCGCCTAGTGGGCTGTCCCCTTGGCATAAGTTGAGGGAGAATGGGCGAGAAAAGTCATGGCTCGCCGAATGGGTTGGCGAGTCGCCAAGATGCCTCCCCCATCGCCTAAGTGGCCTGCCCAATTGATGGAGCTAGTAGAAAATTGGGCGAGCCAAGGGTCCCTTGACGAGTTGCCTAGTGCCCTTGGCGAGCCACAAGGGTGCAAAGGGCGAGCTACGTCGTGAGGATTAGAAAATTTTAAGTTAAAACGTTAAGGGTCTTTAGTTGTTTACCAAAGTTGACCCTACATTGTTTTATTCCTTTCCTAGCAACTATATAAGCTTATTAGACCTAAGTTTACCTCAATTAAGTAATTCTCCCTAGAATCCAAAGAAAACCCAACTTCATCCTCTCCAAAGAATATTTCTCTCTCTAGAATACCTCCATTGAAGAAGAATCTAGAGGTTGGAGCTAAGGTCAAGAACAAAGGCTCCATTGCTAAAGGCTTGTGCTAGGGCATTGATTAAGGTATGGTTAGCTTTTCATCTATGGGTTCTTCCACCCGTAGAGTCCCTTAGAATTTCACTAATTTGTGAAGAAGAACTCCAATCAAGCTAGGGTTACTTCCACGTATGGGTTTTAGATAGGTATGATTCCAATAGGTTGGATAATACTTATATATGATTCATTTTAGTGTTGATTCATGATATTATGAAGATTTTATGTGAATTCCTTGATTAACCCTAATTTTCAAAGTATGGGGGTTTATGCTTTTGGATGAGAAATTGATGATTATTGCTAGATTCTCTTGAGTTGTTATCATGAATAGAACTTATCCAAGAATAGAAATATGAAATCATGAATTGTACTAGACTTGTGTATGTATGATAGTACATGGATTAAAATTGGGACTTTTGATGAATTATGCTTAGAATTGCCTATGATTAAGGCTTAAGACTAATTTGTCTTGTGATCTAGACTAGTATGATGATTGTTGAATAAAGCTGGAATGTAGGGCTTGAAGTAATAATGTTGATCACTTGGGCTTATAGAGTAAGTCTAATATGATGAGATAGCTAGTATGTATGGAGAATGTGAAAGGTCTTCTCCCATAGAATGATTCTAGATTGAAAGGTTAATCACCGAAAATGAATCATGCTTGTTAGAATAGAATAGCTTGAAGTTGACTCTTATGATTCCTTCATGTGTAGTTGACTTATGCAGCTTGGGATGGTAGATTTCATGGTAGCTTGGGATTGAGGAATTATGCTCTCCTAAGGTTAGCTTGAACTAGCATTGGTAGGATGCTTTTCATGGTTGCTTGCATTAGTATAGGCATGGTAGCCTAGGATTGAGGATCTACACTCTCCTAAGGGTAGCTTGAACTAGCATTGTTAGAATGCCTTCATGGTGGCTTGACTTGGTTAGGCCATGACCATTTCATGGTAGCTTAGGCTTGAGACACCATACTCTCCTAATGATAGCTTAGGGTTGAGGATTCATACTCCCCTAAGGGTAGCTTGCGTCATATTGAATGTTTGCATGGTAGATAGGTTGGTATACTTGTATCCTTCCTTGGATAGCTTGGATTACATGATAGGGTGTTTTCCATGGTAGTTAGGTCTAACATAGTAGTATGCTATTCTTTGGTAGTCAAAAATGATAAATTGTAAGCATTGATTAAGCTAGCCTAAAAAAGTACTTAGTGTGAATGGTTTTATGTGATGCCATTCATACATGGCACAAGTATGACTTGAAGCTACTTATGAAGTGTCCCCTTATGCGATATATGCCTATCTTGGATTGTTACTATAGTTGCCTTCCATAATATGATTGACTTAAGTTGATAGTTCCTTGTCAATATGAAGTAGGTCTATAGTGACACCTAGGTATAGTAGTTATGAACATGGTGACTTCAAAGATACGCTTAGTGTGTGTGGTATTATGGGATGCCACATATGCATTGCACTGGTGTGCCTTGAGGTTACTTAGAAGTATAAGTGCTCTTATGACATGAAGACCTAAGTCTTGACTATGAATGTGGACTATGCCAAAGAATGACAAAAAAAAGGTAATTAGCTTGGATAGTATTATGGGATGCTATCTTTGCCTTGCACAAGTATGATTGGAGGTGGCTTGTGAAGTAGTTCACTTGTAATAGGGAAGACCAGAGGTTGAAGTATGTAAATATGAAAGTCTAATTTAAGATTATGCCATGAATATGATTTAGCTCCTATGCTCATTAATTATGTCTTATGATTGACTTGTAATAATATGATGCTTATGTTGAAGATTATGCTATGATTATGTTATTGTCTCTTGTGCTTATGTCTTGTGTTAACTAACCATTTGAGATGCTCTTATGATGTTGTGCTAGCTTTCATACTTGGTACATTTTGTAGTAACACATATTGCCTACATTCTAACCAAAAGTAGGGTTGGAGATTGAGTTGCTTGGAGGCTAGGTTACTAAGTGGAAAGAAGACTTGAAGATTTGGTGAGTCCTCATAGTTTTGAGGACAAACCCACTATGTTTTTTTTATGTCATTTCTTATGTTTAGACTTTATATGGGCTGCGTCCCAAGACTTTTATTCATGTTATTCATAGATTGTTTGAGACAAAGACTTAGTAAAGACTTCTGCTTGCTTATGAAAATGTTTTAGATTGTTTGACAGAAAGTTTTAAATTTTCCCTACTTTTCTATGATCTTATGTTATGCTGATGCTAAGGGCTTGTATGAGATCCCTTCGGGGTCAAGTAGGCCATGTTACGTCTAGGGGTACCATTGGGTCGTGACACCATGTAACTTAACAAATTTGATAAAAATAAATTATATTAAATAACTTTTAAAAAAAAGTTTATTTATAAGTAGGAAGTGTCATTAAATGTTTATTTCAATTATGGAATAAAAGAAAAAAATATTAATGAGTAATTAAGTACTATAAATGTAATTTATACTAAAAACAACGCATTACAAAGAAAACAACATTCAATAATTATTTAGTATAAAATTCACGAAATCTCTGCTTGAAATAATAATAACATCATATGGTATGTAAAATTTGCCTCTTTATTATGTCTAAGGAGTAAAATAATATTTTTGAACTGATAAAATAGCAAACTAATGATGAAAATACGTATACATAAATGGTGCAATAAGATTCTCTATTCTACATTACATGTTCTATTAATTATTTATCAGTATCACACAAACTTTAAAAAATTATGAAAAGTAAATTTATAAGAAATGAAATAAAGAATGAAAGTTAAAGAAAAAACATTTGTAATAACAAATCAATTAACGTTAAAAATAATTAAATACACATGTCATCATATTTATTTCTTGAAAGCCATATCATTTCAACACTCCCCTCATTTCTTCCTTCCCCTCCATAAACCCCCACAAAAAACATCGCTTTCCTCCCTTGTCCTTTGAGAAACAGCAAAATGAGTAGCCCTTCTCTACTGCGAAATGTCCTTAATGAAATGAACATAATTAAATATTCCAACTTGCACATGGAATTTATAAAGCAAAAAGGGTCTTCATTAATGCCATTTTCCATATCTTTCGTGATAAATTTAGTCTCAGAAATGCCATGTAATGATGTCTAACTTGCACATGAAAGTTATAAGCAAATACAAAGAGTGAGAGGATATCATCTCACTCCAAAATTATCCAACACATGAAGCTACTACTCATAAATCTTATGTGGGATACATGAACCTTTTTAAATATATCAATAAGAGAAAAAATGAACAATAAAAAAAAAGTACATTACATAAAAACTAAAAGACGATGGAACATAAGGTGTATTGGACTAACATTTTCTATCCAATTTATAAATGGAGAAATTGTGTACATAAAAAATTGAAAATAACTGTGTTTAATGGTAGAAGCTAAAAGGTTTAACAATGAAAGCTATTAATAAGTGGAAAAAGATAAGTTGTAATATCTAACAATGTATTTAACCTAGTTTAATTGTCATTATATATTTAATTTTGTAACACCTCGCTAATTGAAAGAACTAGAAAGAGCTAGAATTAGAAATAGTCATTCTTGGGAAGAAAGAAAAATCTGTATAATTAGTTATGCTAAGTTTGAGTTTTGGGTCAATTTGAAACGACCATAACTCCTAGCTCAGAATGAGTTAGGCGTGCTTTTAGATACCGTAGGAAATATCTTTGAATTATCTTTCCAACACCGCCGAGTTTGCGCAAATTCCGAGTTCGCATGAATGAGATATGCCCATTTGAAGTTAAGTCTAATCCGGATTTTTGAAGGGTAGTTTGGTCTTTTCATTATCCAATTATTTTATTTCTTTTTTAGAAGTTTAATTGGGGTCTAATCAGAATTAAATTAGTTGAAACAATTGGAAATTCACGCTAGGGTTGGAAGAAAAGAGAAAAGAGGAGAAAGAAGAAGAAAAGTCAAGATTTGTCAAGATCATGCAATTTTGGTTGTGGATTTTGCCAATGATTCAATCCTACGAGGTGTGTGAGATCACATAGTGTTGGGTTAGCTCACCCACGCGTCAATCACGATTCAATTTAGCGAAGTTGTGTAGTTTTGAAAGCAAATATTATGAATTCTCGATGATAATTCGTTTGAAATTTTGTGGGTTGTTGTTGAAGTTTCTTGAGTTTGATTCATGCAATTAGGTGTGATTTCGATTAGAATCTCATGTATTTTGAATATATAGTCGATTCTATATTTTTGGGGAAAGAACCAAGTGAAATTAGAGGGTTTAGAGTTGAAAAATGAAGGAGAAAAGTCGGAGTTTTCTGGGTAGAAGCCTGGGGCGCAGCCCCAGCCAGAGCGCCCCAATTGGGGCTCTGAAATCTTGGCTCTGGGGAACCGCGCCATCCCAAGTACTCCAACCCAATCCCTGAAATTCACCCTCTAGGGTCCCGCGCCTCTAAGAGCTTTATGGACGCCAATTTTTCCACCGTTTCCCACTTCTTTCCGTACTAGTTCCTTAGCAACTTATGTATATTTTCTAGTTGATTTCTACACTCTATGTTACATCTAAACATCATGAAATCATCCATAAAAATTAGATCATGAACCTTGAATCTATAATTCAATTCAAGGAAAGTTAAGAGTCAAGTCAAGAGTAGTTAATAGAGTTTGCCAAAAGTCTTTTACAAACGTTTAAACTTTGTTTTAAGACATAGTCTTTGAGTAGAGTACATATTAAGAGTAAAGTTCATTTCTTCAAAGATTATACTGCAAAAATAAGTATTCCCAAGAGGTAAAATATTTTCACATTTGAGCAAGAAAGGAAACACTTGTTTCCAATAGATCCTTTGAGCTAGTTTTTGAGTAATTATCTCAAATCACAGAAAGAGTTTTTTTTTTAAAACATATGAGTTGAGTATATTTTTGGAGTAGTGATGAGTCCACGATTTGGACTCATTTAGGGCTGTATTTTGATGAAATTAGTGTCCTCAAATGCATGTTTTATCTCGATATCAGATGAAAACTTTTAAGCTTCAGGTATCTGAAGTTTGAGGGAGAGCATGGACACTATCGAATAAAAAGAAGCAAAAGAATCTAAAAGAACAAAGAAATGAAGATCTGCGAATCGCCGAACCATTCGGCGAATCGCCAATAAATCGCATATTCGCTTTCTGTTTCAGTGTGCTAAGCCTTGAAAGAAATGAGCAAATCAGTGGTGAAAAGGAGCACTCGGTGTATCGCCGAGCGACTCCACGAAGCAGTGCTTCATCGCACAATTACCCAGGATACAAAGATACTGAAGGCAACTGATGAAAGGCGACGAAGTAGATCAAAGGGCATATCGCCGAATGCATTAGCGATTCCCACAAACGTCGCCGAAAGATCCTTCAGAGCACATTTTATGAAAACTATAAATACTAGTTCTGTTTTTATTCTTAGGAGAGAATTTTACCTTATTTTGTTTAATTTTTAAATTATTAAGTTTGAGATAGAGTTTTGGAGATATTCTCTCTATGTTTTGGAGAGGGTTTTGAAGAACTTGGAGTTTTCAATGGGTTTCAAATTTAAGGAATTGGACTTGGGTCTCTTGGATTCTTCACCTTCGGCTTGTTTTAAGACTTAATCTTGCATACCCATTGATGGAAACTGATATTGGTAGACGTCTTTATCTCTTTTACATGCGTAGCTAAAACCCCAATTCTTGGGGTGTGATTTTGTGAATATGGGTTAGATTAGTTGTTGGCTCTTGTTTGCTGATAGTCTATTCGTAGTTTAAATGTGATTTCGTTTAGTGGTTGTGGATGAACTTAATGAGGTTGTAGTTGCAAATATAATCTCATATATGTGTTTTCAACTTGCTTAAGAGAGAGGTCGTAAGACTAAGACCACTAAATTGATGGCCAGTGTGAGTGGGTCGACATGAAGTTCAGCTCGAGAGAGTGAAAATTAGTCCCATGTCCACACACTCAGCTCGAGAGAGTGAGTGGGTTAAGGTGGAGGTTGTTCTTCATGCAGCAAGTGGGTGTCTGAGAGGAACGCATTTGAAACAGGTAAGTTGCTCGAGAGAGAGCTTATCCCCCTTCAAGTCTAGCCTAGTCACAAATACTCAACGAATTTACTATCAAAAGCATGTACCCAATTATTTAGTCTATCCCGTATTCCTATCACATCCCAATAATCCCGTCTCCATACTTGTATTTTTCCTTATTTTTGCTGCTTTAGTTGTTTCTTGCTTAGAAACCCCCATTTGATACTTGACGTTTGTGTCACCCTTTTTAATTTGTTATGTTTTCATTCGCCAAAGTATTTAGCTACGATTAGCTGTAGCACTTTCAACCCTAACCACTAATTCTCACTCCCACTCCCTTGGGACTCGACCCCAACCCTTGGTTGGGTTACTAAACTATTGTACAATCGTAGACACTTGCATCGGAAGTTATGTCTTGATTACGCAAAAATCAAGTAGTATTGAGCACCGATATGGGGACACGAGTTCATAATAACTCAAGTTTACCTAAACCATGTAGCCATCATAGGTAGAAAGGATCATACTTTTTAGATGATTCCTTAGTCTTGTTAGCATAGACTAGTTGATCCACTTAGTTGAGGCATTTTATATGACGACAAAGTATAGGACATTGCTGGCAGTGTAGACGAGACGATGTATCATCACTTAGGCTCATAGTGGTGGTTGTCGATTAGAGAAACTCTCATAATATTATATTACTTTATTATATGAGTAAATTGAGTTGTTATTGTATCTCTTTAATAAATTGAGTTATCACCTTTTGTTTTAAATGTTTTGTATGAACTGCACCATTATTGTTGTTTTTACTTTCCATTTGAGTTAAGTTATTCATGAGTTGAGTAAAGCCAAGGTAAGTGTTCTTTTCAGATTCCTTTCAAGCTTATGTCTTGTTTAGTATTCCCCTCGCTTACTCATATAATCAATGTACTGATACCATTTGGTCTGCATCATTTTATAATGCCAACACAGGTAACCAGGATCAGCATCCAGAGCCTCGTTGATCCAGTTGAGCACTCAGTGTCAGTTGGCGAGCCTCCTTGCTAGTCGGAGGACCCCTTTTTATCATTTGTTTTATTACTTTAGTTGCTAGGATGATCGGGGTTCTTCTCCCGACATCCCTCCTTATTTTAGAGGATTCATAGAGAGTTAGTAGTTTAGTTGTCTTTACATTGTTAATTCTTATGTTAAGACTTGAGTTGCCACTTTGTCCAAGTTGAGTGTTTAACCTTTAAATGTTCTAAGTTATTTTATTAAACAGTTGAGTAGAGATGCATTTAATTCTTGTATTAATGCTTTAAGTCTTCCGCTATAAGTTAAGCCAGGAAAGGGTTTGCTTGGGGCCAGAAATGGTTCTCGAGTGCAAGTCCTGCCCAGGATGTTGGCTCAGGGCGTGACAAATTTTCAAAAATAGTAAAAATATTTTTAATTTAGAAAAATAGTGAAGGGCATTTTTGTAATCTAACTTTGAACCTAAAATCTTTCCACTTTTAATAATATTAATTAAAACTAATTATTATGCTGATGATATAATATATATGATTTAGTATAATATAGACTTCAAACACATACCACACAGTTAATTTCCGAGTGGGCTTCAAAGGTAGGATTCTTAAGTAGTAAGAAGGAATTATGACATAGTGGGTTCATAATTTCTATGTAAATCTTTATTAATTTCAAACTTTGGTTAGTAGTTAGCAAATTTTAACTTACAGGATGAGGATCAAGATATTCTTAAAAAGATGACGGAACAACAGCCCTCAACAGATTTTTCAATTTGTTATTTTCCATCATCATTAGTGGAAAAATTGAAATGGAGGAGAAATGATAGCACTGATAACTTCTGGACAAGCTCAACACCGTTACCAGGATACAACCACCTTAGTGAAACCCAAAGATGATATGTTAATAGTACCTATCATTAATCTAATTCAATATGTTTCAACTTTAAATAATAAGAAGAAAGAGTAACCATTCTATCAAATTCATTCTTAAAGATGATATACAAATACAAAGAACAAAAAAGAAACACATAAGCAAGACAATTAATTAATCTTTATCGATCTTGTCTTGATAATGAAAATTATAACAAAATCTAATTTAACAATCAATATGTTTTTGAACACACAAAAAATCCTAAACTGAAAGCAAGTTATAAACAAAGCAACAATTTAACTATATAAATAGAGATAAAGACCTTGTTTCAGTAATTGAATTCTTATCTATCTTATGACTGCATAAGGGAGATCTCACAACTTCCGCACAAATTATGATGTTATTTCACCAATTTAGAGCTCCTACACATAAGGATTGTAGGAGTAGCACATAAGAAACTTTTCTGGAAGAGTTAAGTTTATAGAACAAAAGTTGCAGTATACGAAAAGTCACATAGAAACTTGAAAGGTCAAATAATATTAAAATAAATAAATATAAAAAGATAATCCATGAACAATAACTTTGTAAGATACTGTCACGATCCAGACCATCGTGATTGACACCCACACTAACCCTCCGATGGGAGAACCATTAATACTAATTAGCTAACCAAAGAACTACACAACTTAATCAAAACTAAGACATTTAAAGTTACAGAAGCAGGTTTAAATGCTAAAGGAAAAATAGAGTTCCCATAAACTCCAAAAATCTAATCAAACAAATTTTGAATAATACCTAAAACCTGAAAGTCAATGTACCAAAAATCTAAAGTTCAACAAGTCTAAGAAAATTGGTACAACCCATTTAAACATAAGAAAATCCTAGTGTACTAGTCTAAGTCCGAAATGGGGACATAAACGAAAAGAGAACTCATGGCAGCCCAGAAGAACTGGCTCACCCTTGAATTCGAATGATCACTGATCTTTTAAGCGAGGTTTGTTAATAGCCGTCTGAAGATACCATGTACTCAATAAAGAAAGAGCAAGTGCAGTATCAGTACACAACCACAATGTACTGGTAGGATCAAACGGTTATCCGACTAAGTTCAACATACATAAGACATTACCACATAATAATAACATTCATACACCGAACATATACGATATCAACATTATTCATGAACAACACGAGCATTTCACAATTTCAAGATATACAGTTATGTCAAGTCAATGGTCCTCTCATGGAACCCAAACTCAAACTGTTAGCGTACCGGTATGTGGTACCCGATCCAATGTTTATGCCAGAACATGGCAACTGATCTAATATTTATGCTGGAACGTGGCAACCGGTCCAAGTTAGTGTGTTGGAAGGTAACACCAGATCCATTCAACAAGCCACAACCACAATCACAAGCATATTCTCATAATTATATAATCAAGTCATGATTCATGGCATTCTTATTTCATCTATCCTCATTTACAACTAGTGTGATCAATAATGCAACATTCGCATACATACACATATTATAATGAAATAAGAACAAACATACATCACACAACATGAAATAACAACCATCACCTACCTCGAAACAAGCCTGAATCCCCTAAGAAACTTGATTCTTTCCTTACTAGATTCGTTCTGGTTGTTCTTGGTCTACAAACAATTAATATAGCACAAGAATTAATTACCCGAATTACCAACAATTCTATCAACCTAGATCAAACCCATGATCCCAATAACCAAATTAGGGATTTTCCCACCATAATTTCCAGATCAAAACCCTTCCCCGTCGATAATTACCTGCTAGATTACGTTCTACGGATCAAAAACAAATTCGGGGACTTAAAAACTTACCTTTAACCTTAGGAATGGTGGAAAATCGTCAAGAAAGCACCTGGGGTTGTCTCCTAGCTCTCAAAGTCGAAAAGTGCAGAATAAAATATTTTTGGCGTTCATTTCCAACTTAAGTCGCGACTGTCCTGCTATGGCGGCACCCATCCCAGCACAGCGGCCCCGCCTTAGCGGGAAGAATCTCGCATTGGCAGCTTGCACAGAAAAAGAGAGCAAATTTAAAAATTCCAAAACCCCCCATTTCACAACACACCTTCAACCAATGATACCTAGAAACTACCCGTTCACGCTAAGATCAATTTTGGGAGTTCTGCTCGCCCGAATTCAATTTCGTAAAGTCATACAGGTTCCTTAACGTCTTAGCTATGTACTCATGTGATCAAATTCATAAATATACCACCCAATTGTTACCATATTTCCGTATACCTTACTGACACCGATTTCGCCCAAATCTGGACTAGGTTGGGAAATTCCAAGTTACTACAAAAAAGTTTTCCGGCCCAAAAAATTTTCCGTTGGGTTTTCAAAAATGACGGGAACCAGTCATTACAATAGATACCAATTTACCCATCACTCGTCCCCGAGTGTAAACTTAGGAAAAATAGGCTAAAGAAAGAATGGTGTAGTACCTGAATCGATGAACAACTGGGGATACTTGTCTCGCATGTCCTTCTCGGTTTCCAAAGTACCTTCCTCAACTGGATGATGCTTCCATTGAACTTTCACGGACTTAAACTCTTTGGTCCTCAGCTTCCGGACATCACGATCAAGAAATGCGATCGGTTCCTCCTCGTACTGAAGGTCCTTGACTAATACAACTGAGTCCCATTTTATGATGTCATCATCGTCACTATGATATCTCTTCAACATGGACACATGAAATATTGGATGAACTCTCGATAGGTTAGTAGTTAGGCCAATCTATACGCCACTGACCCTACACATTCGAGAACCTCAAATGGACCAATGTATCGCAGACTTAACTTGCCCTTCTTGCCAAATCTCATCACCCCTTTCATGGGTTATACCTTAAGAAGAACATTCTCACCAGTATGAAATGTCATGTCTCTTACCTTATGATCCACATACTTCTTCGATCTACTCTTGTCTGCTAGAAGCATAGCTTGAATACTCCTCACCTTATCTTGAACATCCTTCACTAAATCAACCCCTAAAGGTTTCACATCTCCAGCCTCGAACCATCATATTGGTGATCTGCATCCCCTCCCATATAGTGCTTCGAACGGTGCCATATTTATGCTGGAGTGATGACTATTATTATAAGAGAACTCACACAATGGTAGAAATTTATCCCAATGCCCTCCAAAATCAATCACACATGCCCTCAACATGTCTTCTAACACTTGAATAGTCCTCTCTGATTGCCCGTATGTCTGTGGATGGAAAGTGGTACTAAAATTGAGTTGTGTGACTAATTCATCATGTAATTTCCTCCAAAACTTGGAGGTAAACTGCGTACCATGGTCTGAGATGATAGAAAGGGGCACCCCATACAACCTCACTATCTCTTTCACATACACCTTAGCCAATTGTTCCGCATTATAATCTATCTTACCAGAATAAAATGGGCTCACTTAGTCAATTTGTCAACCACTACCCAAATAGAATCAAACTTCCCCGAAGTTTTAGGAAGACCAACCACAAAATCCATGGCTATCATTTCCCACTTCCATTCCGGAATTGGCATTCTGTGGAGCAAACCTGTAGGCCTTTGGTGCTCAAACTGTACTTGTTGACAATTTTGACCCTTGGCCACAAACTCCGCTATATTCTTCTTCATGTTCGGGCTCCAATAAATTTGCTTCAAATCTCGGTACATCTTGCTCACACCTTGAGGAATGGAATATCGCGAACCATGGGATTTTGTCAACAATTTCTGAATCAAGTCATCAACTCGAGGAACATAAATCCTTCCTTTAAAACTGAGCACACCTTCCGTATCAAGAGTGTTCTCTTGTGTGTTACCAATCACAGTCTTCTTCTTAATCTCATTCAAATTTTCATCCACAAATTGTTTGGATTTGATCTCCTCAATAAATGTGGCCTTAACTTCAATGCTAGCTAACACCCCACCTTTCTCTAAGATGCCCAACTGCATGAACTTAGACTCCAAGGTCTGAATATCCTTAGCCAAAGGTCGCTTAGTTACAGTCAAGCAAGCTAAACTACCCATACTCACCATTTTTTGACTTAGTGCGTCCACTACTACATTAGCCTTACCCAGATGATATTGGATGGTCACATCATAATCCTTGAGCAACTTCATCCACCTTTGTTGTCTCAAATTCAGATCCTTTTGAGTGAATACATGTTGTAGACTGCGATGATCAGTAAACACCTCACACTTAGCACCATAAAGATAAGGCCGCCCGAACATAAGAGCAACCACCACCGCTGCTAACTCTAAATTGTGTGTTGGATAATTCCTCTCATGCACCTTCAACTGTCGCGATGCATAAGCTATAATATTCTTATCATGCATTAACATAACACCCGTACCCGAATGTGAAGCATCACAATAAACAATAAAAAATTTACCTTCCACCGGTAGTGCTAGAATAGGTGTTGTGGTAAAAAAAGTCTTGAGATTTTGAAAGCTCTCCTCACATTTTTCAGTCCATTCAAATAGTATCTTCTTTTTTGCTAAATTCGTCAAGTGAGTGGCAATAGAAGCGAAGTTTTTCACAAATCATCGATAGTAGCTAGCGAGCCCCACAAAACTCCTAACTTCAGTCACAGAGCTAGGCCGAACCCGATTATTAACCTCTTTAATGTTTTGGGGATCTACCAATATCCCTTCTTTTGAAACTACATGCCCCAAAAAGGCAACCAAAGTCAACCAAAATTCACACTTAGAAAATTTCGCATATAATTTTTGTTTCCCAAGAACACCCGGAACAATACGAAAATGGTCGGCATTCTCTTCCTCACTTTCTGAATAGACCAAAATGTCATCAATAAAGACTATAACAAACGAATCAAGAAATGGTTTGAACACACCATTCATCAAACTCATAAAAGTTGAAGGCGCATTAGTCTACCCAAACGACATAACTAGAAACTCGTAGTGCCTATAGCAGGTTCTAAACGCCGTCTTGAGCACATCCTCAGGCCTAATCTTTAATTGATGGTAACCAGACCTTAGATCAATCTGTCTCGACCCAGGTGTACCCTCTAGACGTAACTTGGCGTACTTGACCCCGAAGGGGTCAAATACAAGCCCATAGCAAATTCAAAACATAAGATCATAGAAAGTATGGGAAAATTTAAAACTTCTTTAAAACCATATAATCGAAAACATTTGTATAAGCAAGCGGAAGTCTTTACTACAACATTGTCTCAAACCATATAGTTTAAACTCTTGAATAAAATACTTGGGAAGCAGCTCGCATAATGTCTAAAACATAAAAAAATGGCATAAAGGAAACATAAGGAGTTTGTCCTCGAAGCTATGAGGAATCACCAATTTTTCAGCTCTTTTTGCACCTCAGAAACCTAGCCTCCAAAGCAACCCAATCTCCAAGACCCTATATTTGATTAGAATGTAGGCAATATGCATTAGTACAAAATGTAACAAGTATGAAAGCTAGCGCAACATCATAAGAGCATCTTAAAATGGTTACTCAACATAAGCATAGCATAAGAGATAATAACATAGTCATAGCATAATCTCCAACCTAAGCATCATACAATTATAAGTCAACATAAGACATAATAAACGAGCATAGGAGATATATCATGTTCATAGAATAGACTCTATTTAAACTTTCATATTTACATACTTCAACCTTTGCCCTTCATATTACAAGATAACTACTTCACAAGCCACCTCAACGCATATTTGTGCAAGGCATGGATAACATCCCATACTACCATCCATGCTAAGTACCTCTTTTTAGTCACTCTTGGGCATAGTTAACCTTCATATTCAAGACCTAGGTTTTCATGTCATAAGAGCACTTATACTCCTAAGTAACCTCAAGGCACACTTGTTCAATGCATGAGAGGTATCACATAATACCACTCACACTAAGTATATCTCGAAGTCACCATATTCATGCTTACTAATCATAGTTGTCATTCTTGACCTACTTCGTAAAGACAAGGAATCACTATCTCAAGTCAATCATATCATGGAAGGCAACTATAGCAACAATTCAAGCTAAGCATACATCGCATAAGAGGACACTTCATAAGTAGCTCCAAGTCATACTTGTGCCATGTATGAGTGGCATCCATACTACCAATCACACTAAGTACTTCTTTTGGTTAGCTTACCCAATGCTTACTATTTATCATTCTAGTCTATCAAGAATAGCATACTACTAGGCTATACCTAACTACCATGGAAAACACACTAACATGCAATATAAGCTAACCAAGGAAGGATACAAGTATTCCAACTTAGCGACCATGCAACCATTCAATATGATGCAAGCTATCCTTAGGGGAGTATGAATCATCAACCCTAAGCTATCCTTAGGAGAGTATGAATCCTCAATTTTAAGCTACCATGAAATGGTTTTGTACTAACCAAATCAAGCTACCATGAAAGCATTCCTGCGATGCTAGTTCAAGCTACCCATAGGGTAGTGTAAGTCCTCAATCCTAGGCTACCATGCCTACTATAGTGCAAGCTACCATGAATAGTATCCCACATATGCTAATTCAAGCTACCATGAGAAGCATCCTTGCAATGCTAACTCAAGCTAACCTTAGGAGAGTGTGATTCCTTAATCCCAAGCTACCATGAGAACTTCTACCTCATGCTACATAACTGAGCCATACGTGAAGGGATCATACATCACAACTTCAAGCAAATTTAATCTAGCATTCTTTGATTCATTTTAGGTGATTTACCTTTCATTCACAAATTATTCTATGGGAGAAGACCTTTCACAGAAAACATACATGCATTCTTTTAGTACAAGATAGGCCATGTGGGTAACAGCCTTCCAGAACAACTCTAACCCCTAGTGTTTCATTCATATGCAAACTACTCATCATTTTAGACTTACTCTATAAGCCGTAGTGATCAACATTATGACGTCAAGCCCTACATTCAAGATTTACTCCACAATTATCATACTAGACTAGATCACAAAACATGTTAGTCATAAGCCTTAATAATAGGAAAATTCTATACATAATTCATCATAAAGTCCAAAATTCTATCATTACCATTCATGGTCTATCATACATTCATAAGTCTAGTTCAACTCATGATTTCATATTGATATTCTTGAATAAGTTCTATACATAATAACAATTCTTGAGAATCTATCAAGAATCATCAATTTCTCATCAAAAGACATAAACCCACATACTTTGATTTCTAGGGTTAATCATGGAATTTACATAAATTCTTCATAATATCATGAATCAACATTAAATTAATCATATATAAGTATTATCCAACTAATTGGAATCATACCCATCTAAAACCCATACATTGGAAGTAACCCTAGCTTAGATTAGGGTTCTTCTTCACAAATCTTGGGGATTTCTAGGGGATTCTATGGGTGGAAGAACCCATAGATGAAAATCTAAACATACCTTTAATCAAAGCCCTAGCACAAGCTCTCAACAATGGACTTTGTTCTTTTCCCAAGCTTCAAGATCTATCTTCTTCTTCAATGGCGGTTTTCTAGAGAGAGAAATATTCTTTGGAGTGGATGAAGTTGGGTTTTCTTTTGATTCTAGGGAGAATGATTTAATTGAGGTAAACTTAGTTCTAATTAGCTTATACACTTGCTAGGAAGAGAATAAAATAATATAGGGGTAACTTTGGAAACGAACTAAGGACCCTAAACGTGTTAGCTTAAAGATTACAAGCCTTCACGACTTACCTCACCCTTTGCACCCACATGGCTCGCCAAGGGCACTAGTCGACTCGCCAAGTGGACCCTTGGCTCGCCCAATTTTCCAGTAGCTCCATAAATTGGGCAGGCCACTTAGGCGATAGGGGAGGCAGCTTGGCGACTGGCCAATCCAATCGATGAGCCATGACTTTGCTTGCCCATATATTCTCCACAACTTAGGCCAAGGGGACAGCCCACTAGGCGACACCAAGTGCACTTTGGCGCATCGCCAAATCACTTGGGTGATCATGCTACCGAATCGCCAACTAGGCACATAGGAGAACAAGTTTTTTTTCACTCTACCTTGATAGCTTAGTCTCTTGCCCACTCCCTAGATTTGACAAACCCTCATTGCTAGGACTTAGGTTTGTCTATAAGGTTACGGGGTGTAAGACGTGCCTTGAAGGTTCAACTACTAAACTCCTCAAGTCTAGCACGGAAAGTCTGATCTATGATTCTTATTCTCAACATCACACTCTAGAACCCTAGCTTTTTGCTCTAGTTTAGTTTACGAATTTCCGATGCGCTACATTATCTCACCCTTGGGAACATTCGTCCTCGATTGTTGATTCTAAACACTTCTTAAAAGAAACGAATCTAGACTAGCAGCCCATCAATCATGCAATACATCTAAATTCACCCAACCAAGGAGGAAAACTTCATCTTCAAGCTAAACATACTCAACGCTTAACGAGGGAGTAGGAACTACCTCTACCAACCCAAAATGCATAAATTTCTGTATATATTTATTTTCAAGGAGGAAGTAACATCCCCTATCTAAAACATGCTCAACACACCTTCATGCAGCCTAAATGCAACTTTACTCAAAGATGATACAACATGAGGCAACACAATGCAGATAAGTCATTTCTAACAAGACCTAAGCATTTTCATGAACATGCATACAAGGAAATCATGGCAACACATAAAAATACAGTAACCATCATAGATAGGGACACTTGGGGG
>JAJOOH010007361.1:0-35391 GCA_029582605.1 Solanum gracilifrons | reverse complement strand
CTTCCTATTATGAAAATAATTTCAAATAATTAATTTGAATTATTCTTACCATAATAAATTACAAATCATTCCACTAGAAATTCGTAATTGCACTCCTCGATTTATATTTCGTAATTCCCCATTAAACACTTATGTAATTTCCCATGTTAAGATTTCAGATACTAATCAATAAATTAAATTACTGACGAATTTAACTTAATGATTAATTTCCTTTAGAGCACTACTTAACTTATTTCATGTGTCGGATTTATAAATCCACTTGCAAGGTTTGACACGATGAAAACTTATAAGTTTCTCAAAAAGGCATATCAATCAATCTCTATAACGAGACATGGATTTCATCAACTAACTTATTATTTCACCAATATATATTATCATCATCCAACTTACTAGGCATATTGATCCATCTCAGAATCTCACCTTTTAATACATCAAAACGATAATTAATATATACAGATCATAATAGTTATATCAAGATTAAGAATATAAGTACATTTAATAGTTTAGAGAATATGTTTTGTCAGTCAGTCTTAAACAACTATCTCTACTCGGTCCCGTTCAATACATACAAAATGCACTAGCACAAGAAGTTGGAACTATACCATTTCCATAATCAAGATAAATTACATATAATCTTGTGCTACAATCGTACCGATGTCATGTCCAATTTCCATCCTAGATTGTAAACAAAAAACTTTATACTTATAAGAACCGATGATTTAATTCTCTGTGTATAAGCTAAAACTCTACACACTAAATCATCTACTATATAAGTAAACAGACACCATAAACGAATATATGATCTATTAAAATTGAGCAAATATTTATTCTATAATAAATATTATTTCTTAACACATGGTTAATAGTATATATCACAACAATCTCCCACTTAGACTTTTAACCATCACAATTGTTATAATGTACTATATCTAAATGCATGGTTAATAGTATATACCCTAACTATCTCCCACTTAGATATTTAATCTTGAAAATTGTTAGAATACTATGTCTAAACATATGATTAATAGTATATACCCTAACAATCTCCCACTTAGACTCTTAACTATGCATTTACAACTTTCACAAGCATTCCTTTATTTCTATTTTCTCATGCAATTTTGTCTAGTAGTGCTTCGTCGTAACAAATCGATTTTGTACTAGATCTTGAGAGAGCTTCTCATGAAACCTTCCAAGAGTGTACTTCTTTTCAGATCATAAAAGTTCTCTCAAGCATACAAAACAAATCAATCTTTGCTATGATTCTCCCACTACGACTAAGCACTACATAATCACACTTTCATGATCTTGAGTCTTAATATTTTCTTCAAAATCTTTCGATATTGAAATATTAACAACTTTTCATGTAGTGTTCTTCAATTTGAACATCACTTCCACTACTTGAGGTAGTGGTTTTCTTATGTCTAGCAACATTTCTCCCACTGCTTAAATGCAATGGAACGTCATTTCTGACATACCGATTAGATGTTTTTGAGCGTCAGAATCTATAATTGACTTATTTGTTATTTCTTTGTTCAATCCTATAAAACTAGTTTACTTCTAGGAACATGGTTTACTAAATGATCCTTTTCTAGAAATCAGACAGTTGTGTTAACAATTGTCTTATTTTCTTTAGGACACTATAATAAACCTTCTTTCATTCTTTAGGATATCTAATTAACACACACATTCCGTTCTTAATTCTAATTTTTTTATTCTTCCACTCAGCACATGTGTTGAACAATCCTATATCTGAACATGTCACAGATTAGACTTACGTCAAATCCAACTAGTTCTATAGTTATTCAAGGTACTGATTTGAAAGAAATTGAATTCAGAATATGATATGTAGTTATTAGAACCTATCCCAAAAGAAACAAAATAACTAATAATAAGTTAATAATTAGTCTTATCATCTTCATAAGAGACTACTTCTTTTCTCTTCTACACCAATCTATTATAGAGTGTCTGGTGTAGACAGTTGAAATGCAATTATTCTATAAGATAAGTGACTTATGAGCTCTGCAGAGAGGTTTATGTCACTACAATCAGATTACAGTGACTTTATATATTTTTCATGATGCTATTTTCACGTGTCTTAAATATTTTGATCAATTTATCTAGACATTCAGACTAACAAAACATCAAAAAAAATATTCATATCATGAGTAACCGTTTGTGGAAATCTCAGAATACTCAAATTCACCTTTTGCTTGAATGTTCATTTACCTCACAAATCAAAATAGAATAATTCTAACTTATCACTACCACTTTTTCCTTTTTAAGAGGAAAGGTCTCTTAGTTATTTTTTCTTTTGAACAGAACTCACATGTTGGTAGTGACTTCACTTTCAATGAACCATTATGTCCATCCATTAACCAACCTCGAAGTTGTATTCAAAATAAATAACTTAGACGCTAATACACAATAAGTTTCAGTCAACCTAAAATATACTTTCTCTTATGAGATAGATTAATAAAATTCAGTTTATGCGAGATAATATTAATAAAAATAAAATCACGCATTAATATACCACAAGAAATGAAATATTCATCAAACTCAATGATATGAGAGTTACAAATAAATATATCAAATATTCATCTCCTATCTAGTTAGAAAATGAAAATAATTCCTTCTAACATAAGGTATATGTACAATGCATTCTTTGAATTAATATTTTATCTCTACCAAAAGAAAAGCTTAAGTAGTCCCAAGTGGGTGCGTAAAGTCTATTGAGAATATGAGATATAATACATTAAATAGATCATATATCTCGAATAATCACAAATAACAAAATTCAGGGCTCATTTATACATATATATATCCATGCATCTTGAATAGCCAATCGATGGGATTGGAGAACTACTCATGCAATACACATGTACAATGACCGATTATTCACTCCATAAACTTATACAGACCTAACTCAGATGGATAGTCTACTGTTAGTTTAAGTCAAGTGAAAATCCTCTAGTTACATTGATCCAATCTTATATTACTCAGTTTAGGAGAGTTAATATAGATTATCAAAACTAGACGATTAAATACATAGTAACTTGTATCAATTTCATCCGATAGGGAGGAAGGTCTAAGCCAGTACATAAAACTAATACTTCACTACTGTTTAATCAAATATGACCAAAACAACTCATATAACGATCCGAAAAAAAATTAAATTTCTTACTAGGTCGTTCTTATGAATCTACCAAATTTCAAATCAATCAGAGTTCTTTTTTTTTCGAATTCCAAAACTATGATCAATTTGGTTGAAAACTTTGTTTGGCCAAAATAGAATTTAAGATTTTCCCGCTCAATAATTCTTATCATATATCATCATTTTGTGAAATAGATACACGAATTAAGAATAAAGAACGAAATTCTAAAATTCCAAAAGAAAAGCATGTTTATGTATACATTGAGTATTAAAATTCAAAACACACCTCATAGATATCAATGCATCTTGAACAATAAATTTTGATGAAAAAGTGACTACTCATGCAACATACATATGTGGTGTCAGATATTCACTTCGACAAATTTAGAACAAAAGCTAACTCAGATGGAGAGTATATGTTAATTTAGGTCAAGTGAATATCATTATCCCTAGATCCATTGATCCAATCAAATATTACTCAGATAGGGAGAGTCAATACAGATAATCAAAACTAGAGATTAAATTTTAATGACTTGTATTAATTTCATCCGATAGGGAGGAAGGTCTAAGCCAACACATGAACTTAATACTTCACTAAAATTTAGTCATGAAGACCATAGAGAATAACCTCTATCACCACTATATCTTAGTCGAGTAATTTTTCGATAAAATTAATTTTTCAAGATACAAAAATTATCTAAAAACATCATCTGAACGACCTCAAATTACCAAATCACTATATAACAATGAGTGTTTTAAATTTGATCATTTCTGATGAACCTATCGAATTTCAGATCAATCAAAATTTAAAATTAATATTTATCTCCAAAGCTATGATCAAAATCAGATTCAAACGATTTGAGGAAAAATGAACAGATCTACATCCTTACCATATATCAATTTATGTTAACTCATCATGTGTAATCATGTACCACATATAACATAAATAAAATCAATATAAAGGATGTCATTCATACTAAATCACACTTTAATTCCAAAGAACAACTTTAAAATCATTTTAACGACCTCAAAAAAATATAACCACATAGCAATGAATACTTCTTACTAGGCCGTTATCAATGAACTTATCAAATTCAGGTCAATTGGAGTCTATAAAGAATCTTTATTTCCAAAGCTATGACCAAATTCAAATTCGGGTGATTTAAGCATTTTTAGGAATTAAAACAATATGACCTACATTCTTACCACATATCAATTCATATTAAATCATCACATGTAATCATGTTTTAGATTTTACATGAACATAACTGACATTAAGAATGATCTTATCATAGTCAAATCAAATTTTAATCCGACAAACTATGTAAAACCATCTAAACGATTTTCGTTGGAACCATCAAATTTCAAGTCAATCAGATATCATAAAATTCATGACCACCTTAACTATGACCAAATTTGAAAAAATAATCGTTTCAGGCATAGTTAAAGATTAAAATGACTTGATTCACATTTTTATTCTCTTTTTAATAATTATCTCATGAGCACAAAACATACTTGTGTCCTGTCTTTCGGCTAAGACACACAACTAAACTCCTTACAACAAATTGTTCTCTCAATTAAAACACTTGAGAATCTAAGATATTATGTTTTCTCCTTTTCAGATCGGTGAAAACCTTTAATATCTTTTCTCATGAATTAATTAAGTGTTACTAGAATCTCAAGGTAAATCTCCATTCAAATAAATAAATATTCACCACTAGTATTCACTAAGGACAATTTATACTTGATGTATTGAGGATATTCTATATGACTCAAATAAATAGATTACTATGGTAAATCTTATTTATTAATCATAATTCTCAATTTAAATATTGTTATCTCAAATAATTAAATATTAAAAACTTATCATAATTCCAAATAAATAAACCACTGAATGGTAACCATTTATTAATTATAAAATTCTTAATATGTATACGTGTCAATATATTAACACGAGGAAGAGAAATTCTATGCCCATATAATTAAAATAAACTAATTCTCGGCCAATCATAAATTTTATCAATTATTTGGCCAAGAATTAATTAAGCGCATAATCACAGTGAAAACAAAGATGCCCTATGAGTACAACTGATGCCACCGATACATGGAAATAACTTCACAGTTCACAAATTGCAAGTGTGCAACCATCAGTAAAACTTAACTAATCAATACAAGATTAATTACATTATGGGATCTTATATGATAATAACCATCCTTTGCTTGAAGAAAAGCAAGCAGGTTTTTACATCACGTGTAATAGTTTTCCATGGTGGTGAGATGTATTAACACATGTCTATAACACAAAAATTAAATCTTACATTTTGCTTTTATTTCACATTGTATGGGGAGGATTTTGGGAATTTCATTTAATTCAAGCCAACTATAGGAGAACTTTCTTATGACGGAAAAATGATGATCTTCTTGTGTTATCATGTAATTAACTTCTTCTTCTTTCTAAATCACTATTGATTCATCATGAACATACTTAATATCCTCGGTAGATATAGGGTTAGGCTTAGGTATTTTGGGGGGTTAAAGAATTCAAGCATTGTTGGTGATGACCATGAAATTGGCCGGTGATGTTATAAGGGTAATAGGTTTTTTTCTACATCAAAAGAATGGTGGTTATTTTTGTAAGAATTTTCTTATAGGAATAACATATCAAGACCAACCCCTATAAAAGTTAATTATTTAACCCAAAAATATCAAGTATGGCTTTGGGCCTAATATGATATAAAAATTTGATTTATATATACAAGTTAAAGTGACTTCGAATAATCAAAAGATAAGGTGAAGTGACGTCGGATCTTCCATTCTCTTTTTTATTAAATAAATTAAAAATACTTCATTCATCCTAATTAATTCACTGAGATGTGTACATACATAAATTATAATATAAGGAATTTAGTATATGCATAGATTAATTTAGTATACGTGTATAAGTAATTTAGTATATGTATGGAGTAAGTTTCACCTATAATATTATTCCAATCATCATATTAGCTTAATTTAATTTATCAATGTTAATGCATGCAATTTTTTATGATGTTATGAAGTTCAAAAAATGATTATATATATGTAATTTGTATCTATTCATACAATATTGACTAATGTCTACTTGAACTTAATGAATTTCAATAAACACATTTAATAAATATCCTTTAGTGCAAGTGGAGAATCTGATTTGATAGTTATAAATATTTTGTAAGAATTTTCAGTATGCACATTAATATATTTTCATTTTCAAGAAAAGTTTTTGATTAATTTATTAGGTGCAATTGAGATTTATAAGGCACAAATAAACTCTTGAATTATTTTATTTGATTTCCTTCTCTTATTTTAATATAATACATTTATTTTATGTATAAGACATTTGAAATTAAATTTAAAATCAAATCAAAAGAAAAGGCAAAAAAAATCACTAGAGAAAAAAGAAAAAAAGCAATGAAAAGAAGAAGAAGTTTAAATATAAGGCAATTTTTTAAAAAAAAATCATATGTACTAATTTAATTTAAATACAAAACAAAGAAAACAAGAAATGTTTTTTTTTTTTAAAAAAGATAAAAGAAAAAACAAATAAACATAAATTGAAAATAAATAAAATAAAAAATAAAATATTTATACATGCTACAACACATGTATATCACTATTGATACTGGAATTGGGTCTTGACTCCACGTCACCAGGAGGATGAAAACAGAGAAAAATTAGTTTGGAAGGGTGGTCGTGGAGGTTATAGGATCATACTTAAATTTAGATATGTTATTGTGATTTTGAATATAGTTCTAGAGAGTACTTGTGTCTTACACCTCCTAAATAATCTGATTTTTTTATGTAACTAATGTTTCTTCAAATTATATTTATATTTGATAAATAAGATATGGTAAATTAAGTAAGCATATTAAAATATGCTCCTTTTTAACTTGAAATTTCAAATTTCACTAAGTTTATTCTATGCATATCATTTTTAAGTATTTGATAAATTTATTTTTATTGTTATATTTTATTTATGCTACTTTCCATATATAATAAGGTTGGAAATTTAATTTTTTTTGTATGTAACTAATGTTTCTTCAAACTATATTTAGATTTGATAATGAAGTAAGTATATTAAAATATTTCCTGTTTTAACTCAAAATTTCAAATTTCACCAACTTTTAATTGAGTGCATTTCATTTTTAAGTATTTGATAAATTTCTTTTTATAGTTATATTTTATTCATGCTACTTTCCATGTATAATAAGGTAAGAAATTTATTTTTATTTTTATTTTTTTTATATGTAACTAATGTTTCTTCAAATTATATTTATATTTGATAATTAAGTAAGTATATTATAATATTTTTCTTTTTAACTCAAAATTTCAAATTTCACTAATTTTATTGAGTGCATAACATTTTTAAGTATTTGATAAATTTATTTTTATAGTTAATTTTTTATTAAGGATACTTTTCATATATAATATGGTAAGAAATTTAATTTATTTCTATTGGGGAAAGAATTTATGTGTATAAATATCATGATAATCTATCTTTCATAAGTACATTTATTGAAATTAGTTCATCAACAAAGCTTATTTTATTCTAGTAATGGAGGGTAAGAAGACTGTTGGACGTCAAAAAAATTTCATGAAAAAATAGAAAACGAAGCCGCTCGATATGCCACATTTTCAAAATGTCTATTGAGTTTATACAAATTGGCTGGTGAAATCGTTCAACAACACAATGTTGACATAGGAATAGTTCTTTCTTCTCCAACGAATAAGCCTTATTCATTTTTCCATCCAACCGTTGAAGCAGCTGCTCAACGTTTTTTGAATCCAAATATAGAATTAAGTGACACTACAAAATTTGTTGCGACATGTGTTCGAAACAACGTGAATGAAATCGAACATAAACTAGCAGAGTTTAAAATTAGAGAAGATGTTGCAAGCAAGGAAACCATTACACTTGACCAAGTCAAAGAGATGAGAGAAATTGGTTGGTGGGAGGATATTGAAAAACTCAAAACTGATGAGTTAACTCAGTTTGAAGCTTGGCTAAATGTTGTTAATTTTAATATGAAATATCGTCTGAAACAATTGGAAAATGTAGTTGCATCTAATACTTCATAAGTAGATTCATTTCTACATTAACTTTTGAAATTTTATTATTTGTTCTGCTTTTGATTTTTATAAATATGCTAGCTATTATATGTACTCTACAATGATATTTAATATGAAATATTATTTCTATTAATATTAATATATTTTTTCTCTTATATGTTTGATATCTTATTTTCTTATATTTTGTTTTATAAGTACTTTCGTAATTTATTGTGTTTTTACATTTTTTTGTGATATAAAAATAAGAAACGTTATAGGTTTAATTCTTACCATCACTCACAGATTTTTTTTATATGTATACCTAAATTATATAAATAACAAAATTAAATTTAACATTAGACTTTTCAAGAATAGATGGTCAATCATGTAAGAGAAAAATATATTGTTATTAATGGGAAAAATATTATTTCATAATAAATATCATTGTAGAGTACATGTAGTAGCATCATCAATAGAAAATTATTATTTAAAAAAAAAAAAGTTGAACCAATAATAAAATTTAAAAAAATAGTGAGTATTTATGAAGCATTAGATGCAACTTTCTTTCTCAATTGTTCCCGAAGATATTTCATGTTAAAATTAGCAATATTTAGTCAAGCTTCAAACTTAATTAACTCATCAGTTTGAGTTTTTCAATATTCTTCCACCAACCGATTTCTCTCATCTGTGGTAAAAATCTTAAGTATACAACTTAAGTACCTTAATTACTACTATATAACAACACTTTTTTTCCACTTATATAGCAATAGTTTTTTTACAAAACTAGAATTATTTTTTTTTTAAAAAGGAACGCAGAAATATTAACCACGCCTAACATATATCCCTTAATTTTTTCCAATTATTTTACCTTTCATGATTTACTGTCACGACCCAAAACGAGTCATGAGTGACACACACACTTAACCACCTAGGTGGGCGAACCAAGGAATCCAAACCCCAACATATATTAATCATTCAAGTTACAAAATACTAATCATAATGCGGAAACTTAAATCTTATTAGTGTAAGAAACACAAATCCATTAAAGTCTACTATATGTCATTCTCAAAACCTGAAAGTCATCACATCAAGGACATTTAATCTTCAAATACTAAGTCTAAGAGTATTAAAGACACCAAAATAAATGAATAAAATAGTTTATGCCTGAAAACTAAGGACATCATGCCATGACCAAGAGAATCCAACACGAGCTAGAATGAATAGCTCACCCTAGAACTTGATATGCTGGAGACTGGCTAGAGCCGAGGGTGAGTCCAAGTCACTGGTACACTCCCTGCATTCCACAAAAAGAAAACAAAGAAAAACACAAGTAGGGCTCAGTATAGGACAAATGTACTAAGTAGATATCATCGGCCAACTCAAAATAGAAACTAATATGTAATGAATAATAGTATAAAATCAACTATGACACTTAGCAGGTGGCATGCAACAAACAACATGAACCAGTGTCAACAACACTAAAGTAATTACGTAATCAATCAACAATATCAAGATCACACATGATGACTCATGCCTCCAAACCAAGCTATTTTGGGAATTGAGTTCTTTGAGATTGAGTACATTCAGTTAATTCAATATGTTTTCCTCTTTAATGTTACCGTGTCGGAACGTGATACCCCGATCCAATAATACCATGTTGGAACGTGACACCTGATCCAATAATACCATGTCAAAATGTGACACCCCGATCCAATAATACTGTGTCGGAACGTGACTCCCCGATCCAATAATACCATGCCGAAACGTGGCACCCGATCCAATATATCATTAATTTACCAATTATTATCACCACTTTTCACTTCATTAACAATATTTCATCAAGCCTTCTTTATTCAAGGCATCACATCGATAGAGAGGGTTTCAGATTATAAATTTCACGGTCTCAGGATTTCAGACCAATCACAAACCACACAACCAAGCCACACAATCAAGTACATAGAGAACTTTACAATATAACTCAATGCATATCAATCATTATTAAGAGTCTATCTATCAAATAGAATAAACTATAACCTACCTCCACCGAAGAACCAAAATCAAGCAAACTCCTTTACCAATGCTTTTTCCTTTCCTCCATGCCTCCGAACATTTCCAATCTATCAAGGATGCATAATTTATAAGTTAACGAGTCGATAGACGGCC
Organism: Solanum gracilifrons; assembly: GCA_029582605.1. Taxonomy (NCBI): domain Eukaryota; kingdom Viridiplantae; phylum Streptophyta; class Magnoliopsida; order Solanales; family Solanaceae; genus Solanum; species Solanum gracilifrons. The sequence goes on along the minus strand of JAJOOH010007361.1, from coordinate 24,995 downwards.
ATATTACTATATGTCTAGCCTAGGCCCAAAAATCCACCCAATTCTATAACCAATTTTCCTAAAGTTAAAGCCTAAGGGTAAATCTCAATTCTTCCAATTAGCATAACTTTAATAGTATTAAATTAATATAATACACCTAATATTTAATTACCTATCTCAAAAATTTAAACTTAAATCATAATGTGATAATTAAATAATTATCAAGTTCTGAAAATTAGAGGTGTACCATGAATAATTAACCGACTAACTATTTCTAATGTTTTCTGTAGTTATTATTCCACTCCCTTTTGAGCCTAAAATCATTGGCCAGTGATAGGGCAATCATTCCCCCATGATTGACATGCGACTCATCCACAGTTTGCCCATATTCCAGAACGTAGCATACATATAGCAATTTTTTTCAATTTACTCACCAATCACTTCTCTTCCTTTCCAATATAATTCAATTTCTCCACTAACACTAGTTCCCAAATTCTTTCAACTAGCACGTTATACCCTTAAAATTGTTATCTAACCTATGCAATATTTTAATATAATCTAAACCCCTACATATTAACTAACCAATAGAAACCCTTGAATAATTCACAAGTTACAAACAGTAACCTGAAACGGAAAACAAAATCGACCAACATCATCATCTATCCATACCCAAAAACTATATCATATAAACTGCTAATGGATTATCCTTAATCATTAATTACTATCCACGTATATAAACATAAAAAAGTTAAGAAGTTCTCTGTATCTGAACGCCTTTGTTCTGTTTCTCTTCCTCTTCGCGCACAGGTGCCTCCGTTATTTCTCTACAATCGTGCAGCTCTTTTTTTTAATTTTCTTCTTTTCTACAGATCAGTTATCACCCTAATTGTATACCTTAAAATTATAATAGTGGTGAAAGTGATCCACTATTAATTTTAAAGTTATCTTCTTTAACCACCAATTAAATTAATTATTAAAACTACCCCCACTAAATTCATAAATGTAGTTACAAATAGTCCAAAATACCAATTTAGAATCTATCAAAAAGTATTTTATGAAATAAAAAGTTCTAGAACTCTAAATGACCAAATGGGTCGTTACATTAGATATCAATTTACCCATCGTTCGTCCTTGAACGATCAAAAGAAGGCGAGAGTAAGAAAGGGCACCTGAATTGATAAAAGAAAATGAATATCTTTCATGCATATCAGCCTTAGTCTACAAAGTGAACTCCTCAATCAGATGACTCTCCCACTCGAGCTTCACAGAGGCAATCTCCTTTGACCTTAACTTGCGAACATCCTTATCTAGAATAGTTGTAGGGTCTTCATCATAAGATAGATTCTAAAAAAAAAAACAAATCCCAGTGAATAAGGTAGTTCCATCACCATGATATTTCTCCAATATAGACACATGAAACACTATATGCACTCCTAGATGAATTTTACCTTCTCTAACAATTCCCTCAAAATATCAGTACCCGATGTCTCACTTCAAATGCATCAAACAAACAGATTGGAGACATACACCTCCTCCCATACAATGCCTGCACTTGGGACATTTCAATACTCGAATGTGACTATCTTTGTATGTAAACTCAACTAACAACGAAAACTATTCTCAATAACCACCAAAGCTAATCGTACACACGTCCGCAAAATGTTCTTAAGAACCTTGACACAACCATCAGGATCAATCAAATTTTTTTTCTTCATATAACCATAATAAAATCCTGAATCAATACTGACTACAACCAGAAGGGAACCTGAACCAACTACCACACACTCATAATGCAATCCATCATAGATCTCACAACATAAACCTTCCACGAGCTTTAGTTATTAAAAAAATTGATCTTTAAACATCAGGTGCCCATCAGGGGAAAATGAAACATATATAATCCAAAGAACGAAATGATCAAGTAACACTCATCAAGCGATAGACCCAAGCATACATCATCTCTAACACCACTGTTGAAATTCTAGATTAGTAGTTGTAACTGTAGATAACCCTTAAGAATGTTAGAGTTAGATCCAATGGTCCCCACATTCAACCACACATAATCTAAATATGACCTTGATGACTAGATAAATATTAAGACTGTCGAAAAACTGTAAATACCCATGATACCTCTTCTATAAATTCTCATAAGTAAGGTGGTATCATTCTTGATTGATGTAGCTTCATCGTCTGTTTTGGTACGAATGAGACACAGAACAGTAGCAGCCAAGGCTTTTGATCTATAGGGCTCAGAAAAAGACCAAGATGATTGCCACATAATCGAGAAGTAGCAGACATGACCGCTTCTACCATGTAGAACCACTGGAATACTTCAACAGCTACAAACAACACCAAATATGTCATATGAGATAACTAAGTGTGCCTAAACATCCTACCCAAACAAGAGGACATCGCAGGATCGGTACACCAGATCCACTACTAGTGATCCACTCACAAAAGTGAAAACATGCGTCGGCATAGCTAGTAAATCATACTCCAAATCATGTACAAAAAGAAAAAGGTGGTCACATAAGAATGTACGGAATAAAGGTTGGAAAGCACTAAATGCGTTCCTCTAAAGAGCCCATATCAACCATTTCCATTGTGTTGACTCCATATACTTTTCATATCATTCCACTGAAGTCCATACTCTCAATACTAACAATCATCATAAACACTCTGACCATTTACCTTACTCTAAACCAACACTTTTAAGTGGAACCTTTTCTTAGGTACTTCAACAATCAAAAGTAATAAACTTTACGACTCCAACCATATATAAGTCCTTTCAAATGCTCGATACCCGATGCAATCGATCATTTATTACCTTACAAATTCATACCTTGACAAAACATATCACCAGAAATGTAGACTTATAATGAAAAATTTGAATTGTAAATCCAACTGTGTAACCCAATGCGCTTATCTATCTACATTTGCTTATACTTTGAAGATTTTTATGAATTCTTGTACCTTAGCTTATCATTGATCACCTCTCCATCGACCTTACAATATCCTTCACTAAAAATCCAACCATACTCATTACTAAATTCAAAACTACAAAAGAACTTATCATCTCACTCGAGCTGAGCTTCTGTACACTTCTTTCTTAAGTTTTATCCAATAGATTTTAACCAATCTGATGAACCTGTGACTCTATTACCTTAACCAAAATAAAATAGATAAAACCACACGTCCTTGAACCCAATTCTCAACCCCTTCGAAGATACATTTTTAGTCCTTGCAATCAGAGAAAATATTCCTGCTCTCACCTATTTCTGAAGGCTACAAATCCTACAAATTTTATCATATTTTAAGTATGACTCTAGCTCCTTTAAATTCTATTTGAGCGGTGCCCCAACGTCTCCTAAAACTTGCCATACAACCACATTACTCACTAAATAGTAGAAAATCACAACCTTAGATATTCGCAAGTCTTTATTACCATACAAAATTCATTTAACCAACAAATCCTTAATATATAGTTTCATCCCAATCACAATCCCTCACGAACTCTTTTTACCATCATGCTTAGTTATCCCTTGCCATCACCACGAAGTCAATCCTTTCATCAACAAGACACCTCAAATCTAGTTATATCAATCAAACCAAAGGACTTACTCAATTTTAAATACAGTTTCTTACTAAATTCTTCAATTGCCTTCACCCAAGTATACTCACTAGGACTTTCTTTACCTATAAGTTTGTCATTCTACTATCAATCTACCCTTTAAAGCTTAAGATAAAATCACCAGTCCTCATTTAGAACCCTCAAGATACATTTCAACACCTAAATGTATTAATATCGTACCAAAGATCCACCACTAAATTTTTCCTTAAAAATAATGCTTAATCCAAGCGCCCGTAGTAATAAACTAGTTGGTTTCTCAAATGTGAAAGCAACACCGAATCTCATTATCTAAACATGTCATACCACTGATAGCTCCTTAAGTAGTTAGTATTCACACTTGACAATCGATGTATTCGTTTTCACGTAACACTAGTACCATACCGTGAAAGGCCGTTAAATCCATCACTAGAACACATCATACTTATCGAGAAGATCGTACCAAATAGCCCACACATTTCTACCCATTGAATAACTACAAAACATTATCAAATCTGTTCTCTCTAGCCCAAGCAATTTTCTTTCCTTCTTAGATCAAGTCAATAACAAAAGTAATATACTTCATAACTCTAACCAAGTAAGCATCGATGACCCTCTTTGATATACCGTCAATCTATGAAGTCATAGTAGAAATTCTGACCTCAATTGGTGCAACTTAATTTAATCATTCGTTAAGCAACCCATACATATTATGCAAAATTTACTAACCGTATTTTCCAAAGTAATGATGTTCATTATCTATTTGTCCTTTACAAAACTTCTTGAATGTTGTCACATATCTAGATAAAGTACAAAATTTGACCTCATAGGCTGCAACACATATCTCTGTTTCTCTATATTCAGAAAACCATCCCTCCTCCTATCGCTCAAAGTTTGGGGTATATAATTGGATGAAGAAGCTAGAAAATGCCGCCTTAAGTCATAGGTAGTGCCTTTACTAATCGTTACTCAACATGAGACTATCACCATATTTTGCGTCTCCCCAAAACTAGTATGTCACAAACTCAACACTAAGCCTCTCCACTATATTCATTTTATGAAGCAGGTCAAAACAATCAACAATGAAAGCATAAGCATCTTCATAATCAATACCCATGAAGAATGAGGGTTTCAACTTTATGAAATTAATAAAAAATATCATGTTGATCACTAGTCATTACAGGCCCTGTAGTCAATCGAGAAAAATATACCTATTTTCAAGGACACATTTTTTGGCTGGTGTTGCTATTTCAATTTCTAATTCTCTAGTACTAACCATAAGTGAAATAGAGTGAAGAAGTTCAGATACCAATTTGTATCACCTAGATACCAATTGGATTCGAGTAGTAGCACGAAAGAAAGAAGGAATGAAGTTTTCCTAAAGTCATATAGCCTCTCGAAGAAAAGTAAAGGCGTCCCGATATCGTTTCTCAAGACTCTACTAGACTTGTCCTTGTGTGATGAGATCACTGAACCTAACGCTCTGATATCAAGTTTGTCACGATCCAAAATGATTCATGAGTGACACCCACACTTAACCTCCTAGGTAGGCGAACCAAGGAATCCAAACCCAAACATATATTAATAATTCAACTTACAAAACACTAACCATAATGCAGAAGCTTAAATCTTATTAGTGTAAGAAACACAAATCTATTGAAGTCTACCATATGTCATTCCCAAAACCTGAAAGTCATCACATCAAGGACATCTAATCTTCAAATACTAAGTCTAAGAGTATTAAAGACACCAAAATAAATGAATAAAATAGTTATGTCTGAAAAATTAGGACATCATGCCATGACGAAGAGAATCCAAGATGAGCTAGAATGAATAGCTCACCCTGGAACCTGATATGCTGGAGACTGGCTAGAGCAGAGGGCGAGTCGAAGTCATTGGTACACTCGTTGCACTCCACAAAAAGAAAACAAAGAAAAACACAAGTAGGGCTCAGTACATGACAACATGTACTGATTAGATATCATCGGCCAACCCAAAATAGAAACTAATATGTAATGAATAATAGTATTAAATCAACTATGACACATAGCAGGTGGCAAGCAACAAACAACATGAACCAGTGTCAACAACACTAAAGTAAGTACGTAATCAGTCAACAATATCAAGATCACACATGAGGACTCATGCCTCCAAACCAAGCTATTTTGGGAATTGAGTTCTTTGAGATTTAGTACATTTAGTTAATTCAATATGTTTTCCTCTTTAATGTTACTGTGTCGGAACGTGACACCCCGATCCAATAATACCATGTCGGAACGTGACATCCGATCCAATAATACTGTGTCGGAATGTGACACCCCGATCCAATAATACCGTGTCAGAACGTGACACCCCGATCCAATAATACCATGCTGGAATGTGGCATCCGATCCATCTATCATTAATTTACCAATTATTATCACCACTTTTCACTTCATTAACAATATTTCATCAAGCCTTTTATATTCAAGGTATCACTTCGATAGAGAGGGTTTTAGATTATAAATTTCACGGTCTCAGAATTTCAAACCAATCACAAACCACACAACCAAGCCACACAATCAAGCACATAGAGAACTTCACAATATCACTCAATGCATATCAATCACTATTAAGAGTTTATGTATCAAATAGAATAAATCATAACTTACCTCCAACGAAGAACCGAAGTCAAGCAAGCTACTTTTTCAATGCTTTTCCTTTTCTCCATGTCTCTGAACGTTTTCAATCTATCAAGTATGCATAATTTATAAGTTAATGAGTCGATAGACGCACATATTACATATTAACTAACCAATAGAAACCCTTGAATAATTCACAAGTTACAAACAGTAACCTGAAACGGAAAACAAAATCGACCAACATCATCATCTATCCACACCCAAAAACTATATCATATAAACTGCTAATGGATTATCCTTAATCATTAATTACTATCCATGTATATAAACATAAAAAAGTTAAGAAGTTCTTTGTATCTGAACGCCTTTGTTCTGTTTCTCTTCCTCTTCGTGCACAGGTGGCTCCGTTATTTCTCTACAATCGTGCGGCTTTTTTCTTTAATCTTCTTCTTTTCTACAGATCAGTTATCACCCTAATTGTATACCTTAAAATTATAAAAATGGTGAAAGTGACCCACTATTAATTTTAAAGTTATCTTGTTTAACCACCAACTAAATTAATTATTAAAACTACCCCACTAAATTCATAAATGTAGTTACGAATAATCCAAAATACCCATTTAGAATCTATCGGAAAGTATTTTATGAAATAAAAAGCTCTAGAACTCAAAACGACCAAATGAGTCGTTACATTTACTCAGTTTTGTTAAATACTCTCTCCCATGAAGAGATGTTTCTATCAAAAATAAAACTTCATATCTACTATGATCGACTCTTTAAAATGGATACCAACAATTTTTCAATTCTAATACATTACAACGGGCGATGAGACTCATCAGGTATTTGAATAAAAACCGATTGACTCTTAATATATTTGATTTTTCTCACCATCTGTGTTTAATATTTTTTATAATTAATCGTTGGTTTATATTGTACGCTGATGTGGTGCGATATAAATTTTTTATGATTTTGTTAATAGTAGTGGATGGTGTAATCGATTGGATTGTGTAATTGATTTGATGGATTTTATTTTATTGTTGAATAAACATTAAATATTAGTAGTCATATTTGGTATGATATTAGGTTTTTGGTATATTATTAGGTTTAAATAATTTTTTTTCTGTAATTGATGTTTTTTGGTGGTATAAAAAATCAACTTTGGTGGTTATTAAACAGCCGATTCATTGAAATTTTTTTGGTATAACCTTATGTTTAATTGTTACTCTACCAACGTAAGTTAATGTGCGTATATAAACAACTAATTCAAAAATTTCTTATTATATGTGATCTGGTTTAATTGGTATGTTGCATGCGTTATATTAATAACACAAATCAATAATTTGTTTTGGTGTGTGCTATGGTGTTATTGTTACTTTTTAGACCAAATACAAAGACCAACTTCAATTTAAAATTCTAGTATGTGTATTGGTGTATTTGTTTGTCTTATTGGTGTGATAACAAATTTTATGCCTTATTTCTCAAATACGTATGGTATGTGATTTGGTGTAATTAGTAATTTTTTGACCCTGTGTAAAAATCAATTTCAAAAATATATTTGTGTACATAGTATAGCTTTCAGAATAAAAAATTATTATGTTGGTTATAATGCTTAAAGATGGTGTAGATGATTTTGTTTAATTGATCTTGTTTGTGATAATTTTTTTAAACATCAAATTTCATATCAAGTTTATTATGTAGTGTTTGTTAGGCTGAATAAAATCAATGAAATTGTGGTATGTGATTTGGTGTAAATTATACGGTGCAATTAATAATGTGATAGTGTGAAATTGTGGTACATGATTCAGTAAATGTTTTGATATGTGATTTGGTAAGTTTTTGGTGTGTGATTTGGTAAGTGCTATTTTAAATATTTTCTTACACCAAATTGGTTTATTAATTTACCTGATTTGGTATATATTACATGTTTAAAGAAATGTTGAGTTGCATACTTTGGTGTAGTTATGTTTTGCTATGTAATTTGGTAAGTGATAGTTACCAATTGTGGTACGTGATTTGGTAAAAATGTATTTCCAGACACTAAATCAGATCTCGTCAATCGTTTTGATGCCAACATGCCTATCTGTAAATATATTGATACATTTAATGGTCTATTAATTTGCTTGATTTGGTGTATATATATATATATATATATATAAGATGTTTAAAGAAATATTGAGTTGGCTAATTTCTATTGTGTAATTGATAGTATTGATTATGATTTTATAAACACCATAAGGCCTCCCAAATGTATTATGTAGTTTTGTTTATGGTGCAAATGTTGGTCTGACAAATACTTAAGAACAAAACCCATTTGTATACAATCAATTACCAAACTAACTACCAAACTGTGTAATTTAATTTATGTAGGAAATGCATTCTGCTAATTTATGAAGTTGATTGATAATTTTTAATTTTATACAGGTAATTACGTGGATTACAATATAGAAGGAGTGATGTATGATGCAAACACCAAATACGAAGGCTTGATTAATACTATATCTTCCCAATTGGGTGTGGACACGACCATATTTCATTTAGAACTCAATATACGCCGTGAGTGGTCCATCTCCACCAATGAAGATTCATAATGATATGGGTGTCCAAGTTTATTTAGATCAGAAGATGTGTAATTCTGATTTCTTTTCAAAATATCCCTTATGTGTAACATGTGTGGATAGAGCTGAATCTTGTTGTTTGATGAAGAATTGATGAGAATAAATACATTTTTTTTTCTTTACCCTTCTTGCTTTGATTGAGAATTGAAAGAGATTTGTGCTGAATCTTGTTGTTTGATGAGGAATTGATGAGAATAAATTCATTTATTTCTTTACCTATTTTGTTATCATCTCTTCCGCCATTTTGATCGGAGTTTGAGTGAACGCGTTCAACTCAAACGAAGGTCTAGAACATATGAAGGAGGGGCTATCAATGACAACAACTGATTTGTTAAGTTGGAGATTTCCGCGGTGTCCTATCCCTCGAAAACAATATAAAAAACTAACAAGACGAAGACGAATAATAGAAACAAGTTAACAATGGAGCAAGAATGACCAAACGGAAGAAATGGAGAAACAAAAGAAACGAAGGAATAATAGAGAAGGAAGAATACTGAAGCGTGACTAACTAGGGAAGGAGAATATCGAAAAGAGTAAAGGTTTTTACTTTTACCTTACCTATAATGAGTATCACATAAGGAATATATATATATATATATATATATTACAGGCCATTAACGTGTAAAAATATTACTTTTACCTTACCTATATTGCATCACATAAAAAATAAAATAAAAATAAATATTTATTAAAGGCAATTAAAGTAACGTGTGTAATTAAATAACCATCCATAAATTTAGGCACGAATTCCTATAAGGATGGAGAGAAAAAATTCGGGAACTGCATAATTAATTTTGATTGAAAAATTAATAAATTTGTTAAGTTCATAATTTTAAAACTATATTTGTAATTAAATACAAGTATATGTATATACATTTAATTAAAAACTTAAGTTGTATATTATAGTAATTTTTCCTTCACTTGGTCAAGTATAACTGATTGATTGCTTGCAACATCTTCTCTAATTTTAAACTCTGCAAATTTATATTCAATTTCATTCACCTTGTTTCGAATATATGTCGCAACAAATTGTGTAGTGTCACTTAATTCTATAATTGGATTCAAAAAACGATGAGCAATTTCTTCAACAATTGGATGAAAAAATGAATAAGGCTTATTCGTTGGAGAAAAAAGAACTATTCATATGTAAACATCTTACTGTTAAATGAGTTCACCAACCAATTTATAAACTTGATCGACCTTTTGAAAAGAAGGCATATCGAGCGGCTTCGTTTTCAGTTTTTTTCATGAAATTTTTTTAACGTCCGACAATCTTCTTACCTTTCATTACTAGGATAAAATAAACTTTATTGATAAACTAATTTCAAGAAATGATACTTATAAGAGGTAGAATACCATGATATTTATACACAATATATTCTTCCCCCAATATAAATTAATTAAATCTCTTACCTTATTATTATATATAATATAATATATAAAGTAGCATGAATAAAAATATAATTATAAAAATAAAAGTATTTAATACTTAAAAGTGATATGCACTTGAATAAAATTAGTGAAATTTGAAGCTTGGGATTAAAAAGCGAATATTGGTCTTTCAGCGCCGGCGTTCATTCTGATATGCACTCAGTATATGTATCTCCTTCATTTCTTGTTTCTATATTTTTTTGGTGCTAAATTTACACTGTATTAGTGACTTTAGGTTTAAGCCTCCCTTGTTGTATGTGGTATCAGGGCGGAGCTATAGCCATCCCAAGTGTTCAACCCTTCATCAAAAAATTACATTATATATATGGCAAATTTTGTATTTAAGAGATATATATTTAAAGTTGGACACTTTTGACAAATTCGGGAAGTTGTAAGTAGGGGCGGATCTGTGGGTACCCGTGGGGTGCCACACACCTATTGATCTCGAAAAAAACTTTGTATATGTATGTATATATGTATAAAAAAATTAATATATATATTCTTTGCCACCCACTAAACAATATGGTGAATAGTTCAACTCGCAAAGCAGGCAATTTACCACACGGGCAGAGCGGGTTCGAACCTTGTCGGTAGCATTATTTTTTGGAAGCTTTGTTTTTTTTTTGGTCATTTTTACTAATGTGTGAAGATTTTTTTTCCCCTTCCATTCATTATTATTTATTTACTAGTATTCTTTATTAATTCAAATTGACTCCTATTCACCATAATTTATTCTTAAGTTATTTTACTTTCTCTTTCACTAATTATTAATGTCACGCCCTGAGGCTACCCCCTGGACGCGGACACAGGACCTAGGGTCACGAGTAACCCCAAGCTAACCTTGTTGTCATATCATACACATACTAAAGATAAACTGAATCAATAAATACTGTGCGGAAGCTAAATCATGAGATAATCTGAAATGATGGGGAATACCCATATACTAAATCTGAATATATGAAAAATGAGAGTTTAAACAACAATTGAAAAGTCAAACTCTAACACTATAGTTGAATCTATCTATGTTTGAAAATAGCCTCTACTGACTAGAAATGCTAGGACATGCCCCAGCTAAATCTAGCAAAACTGAAACTAAAACTAAAAGCAATGAAAGACAATCATGTCAACCGTCCTCGCAGAATAAGGAATCACCACTAATGCTGCTGAACTGGAGATCGGGAACTGATCTATGTGTGATCTGGAAGCTGAGGACCTGTACCTACACCACGAGAAGATGTAGCGCAGAGTATGCGTCAGTACTTGAAAGGTACTGAGCATGCATGATGGAATATAGTAGAACAATAAGCATAACTGAACCAAAGCATAATAATAGTGATGTAATCTAAACATAATAAAGATATTTAAAATACTGAACTTGAGCTAACTGAATGTAATGACCAAGTTTATAACGTGCTTAGACTGAATACTGAACTATATTGATAACATGGTCAATGCAATAGAATCTGACTAAACTGTGGGAGTTACTAATAACCGATATAAAACCACATGAGCTAAATGTGGAGTCCGATGTATACACCCCATCGAGAAGACCCATTGAGGGTGACTGACCCTAGTCCACTCGGTATTAAGCTTCTCCCAATTGATTAGGTAATTAACAATTTATGACTGAATTTCGGTAATACTGGATAGCTCAAAACTGACATGCTAACTGAAAATGCAACATTAATATACTGATAATGAAACATTCCAATCTGAGGCATGTATATTTGAAATATCTGACCTAGCATGTGTAATTCATGAAATAAAAGAAGTACATAGCTAGGGTTCTTAATTTATGAAAGAATCTACGCGAAACAATACTAAAACCATGATAATCTAATTAGGAACATTAAAGTAACTAATTCATAATAATCTGCTGAAATTCTAGAAACCATAGGTCTAGATAATATGAAGGGAATCAAGAATCTGACTGAATTTTAGGGACCTAATGGGTGAAAGGAACCCACTAGTGAAATCCCACATACCTTGTGATGAATTACATGGAGAAATCTTTCGATTTTGTGGCTGAAACTGATGAAAACTTGTTGCGTTTTGGAACTAGGGCTGGTCAACTTCTTCTCCTCTATTTCTCTGGTTTGATCGATTATTTTGAGAATGAAGAGACTAGAGTAGGTTTTTATTAGTTTACTAGGCTAAAACTGACCAAAACCACGTAGTTTAGGGGTTAAACGATGTAGTTTAGGGGTCCAACGCATAGGGAAAAGACCAAAAGACCCCTGACTTAAAATCTATCGGGGCCACCGACGGGACTGACCGACGGACCGTGGGTGGACCGATGGTCCGTGCTGGTCAACCATCAATGGGGGACTGGGACTTGAATTTTGGGGGTTTGAACCACGGCCTGGACCACGGACCATGGTCTAACGTATCCGTAGGTCCTGGCGTGGGTCTACCCTTAGCTAATTTTCTAAGGCTTCTGGGGGATGGGTTGAAGGTGGCCATCAACAGACCACCAGCAGGGGCTGTGGGTCCCCCTACGGTCTGTGGGTGGCAACCGTGGGTTGCACCTGTAACTCTGAAATCTGCATTCTGGTCTGTTCTAGCATATGGGGTGTTACATTATCTCCCCCTTGGGAAAATTTGTCCTCGAATGAAGACTAAAGTAGCTGAAACGGAGGGAGAGAGCTGCAACCCTTACCACTAAACAATGGAAACTGATTTCTGACTGAATTAAGTTTCAAGAACATGCAAATACGCTGAAAATGCAAGTACAAATTGAAGGAACATGATGCTGAGACTGAATCTGTGCATGAATGACTGAAAACTAAAGAGGAACTATTACCTCAAGCTGGAATGGGATCGGAAGGAAAGAGATAAGGATACTTGGCCTTCATGGCTGTTGCTTTTTCCCAAGTAGCTCCCTCTATGGACGGTCTCCTCCACAAAACCTTGACTGAAGCGTCTTCTTTGTTTCTCAATCTTTTAACCTGACGATCAAGAATTTCGACTAGTACCTATTCATAAGTAAGACTATCCTTCACAACCACACTTTCTAAAGGTACAATAGATGTTGGGTCACCCACACACTTCTTCAACAACGAAATGTGAATAATCGGATACACTGCTGCTAGTTCTGTTGGCAACTCTAACTCATAAGCCACTTTACCAAGCCTTTTCAAGATCTTGTAAGGGCCTACACACCTAGGACTGAATTTCCCTTTCTTGCCACATATCATCACCCCATTCATAGGCGACACTTTCAAGAAAACCCAATCATCAACTTGAAACTCTAATTCCCTTCTCCTTACATCTGCATAAGACTTCTGGCGACTCTGGGCTATCTTAAGTTTATCTCTAATGTGTTGCACTTTCTCCATAGCATCATGAACTGAATCTGGCCCTATCAAGGCTGCTTCACCTACTTCAAACCAACCAACTGGAGATCTACATCTACGCCCATACAATGCCTCATAAGGTGCCATCTGAATGCTGGAATAGTACCTATTATTGTAGGTGAACTCTATAAGAGGAAGGTAATCATCCCAACTACCCTTGAAGCCGATCAGAAAAGCTCTCAACATGTCCTCTAAGGTCTGAATGGTACACTCTGCCTGACCATCCGTCTATGGATGAAATGTTGTGCTAAGATTAACTTGAGTACCAAGACCTTTCTGAAATGACTTCCAAAAATGAGAGGTAAACTGAGGACCTCTATCTGAGATGATAGACAAACGAACTCCATGCAATCTGACTATCTCATTGATGTAAAGCTTGGCGTAGTCCTTCGCCGAATCTGTAGTCTTAAGAGCCAAAAAGTGCGCAGACTTAGTGACTCTGTCAACTATCACCCAAATGGAGTCATGCTGTCTCCGAGTACGAGGTAAACTTGTAATGAAGTCTATGTTGATCACTTCCGACTTCCAAGTAGGAATTTTGATCTCTTGAGTCATACCTCTTGGTTTCTGATGTTCTACTTTCTCTTGCTGGCAATTAGGGCACTTAGCCACAAATTCCGCTATGTCCCTTTTCATACCATTCCACCAAAAGACTTCCCGCAGATCACGATACATATTGGTGGCGCCCAGATGAATAGAATATCTAGAGTTATGGGCTTCCACAAGAATCTGTTGTCTCAACTCACCCACCTTAGGAACACATAATCGACCCTGATAGTGAAGCACACCATCTCCCCCTTGGGAGAAAACCTCAACTCTCTATTGATGGACTGCGCCATTTAGTTGAAGCAATATCAAATCACTATCTTACTTTTCCTTAACCTTCACTACCAACGAAGATTTTGACCCATTCTGAACTGTTACACCACTATCTGATACGCTCATAAGACGAACTCCTAAACGAGCAAGTCTGTGAACATCCTTTGCTAGCTCCTTTCTTTCTTTCTCAACATGTGCTACACTACCCAAAGATAGTTTGCTAAGAGCATCTGCTACTACATTTGCCTTACCAGGATGGTAATGTACACTCATATCATAATCCTTGAGGAATTCAAGCCATCTCCTCTAGTGAAGATTCAACTCTTTCTAGGTGAACACATACTTAAGGCTCTTATGGTCTGTGAATACATCTACATGAACACCATACAAGTAATGTCTCCAAATCTTAAGTGCAAACACCACTGCTGTAAGCTCGAGGTCATGAATTGGATAATTCTTCTCATGCACCTTAAGTTGTCTAGAAGCATAAGCTATAACCTTACCTCGCTGCATCAACACACAACCTAGGCCGACTCTGGATGCGTCACAATATATAACATAACCATTTGAACCCTCTGGTAGAGTCAAAACATGAGCTGTAGTCAACCTAGTTTTCAGTTCTGCGAAGCTTTTCTCACAATCATCTGACCATTGAAACTTAACCTTTTTCTGAGTTAACTTAGCCAATGGAGAGGCTATGGATGATAATCCTTCCATGAACCTTCTGTAATAGCGAGCCAAACCCAAGAAACTTCTGATATCTATAGGAGAGGTAGGTCTGGGTCATTGTTTCACTACTTTTATATGCCTAAGAAAAGCAACTGATTGTAACCAAAACTCACATTTGCTAAACCTAGCGAATAACTGGAGATCTTTGAGACTTTGCAGGACAACCCTCAAATAAGTCGCATGTTCTTCCTTATTCCTAGAGTAAATGAGGATATCATCAATAAAGATGATAACGAACAAGTCCAAATACTGCTTGAACACTTTGTTCATCAAGTCCATGAAAGCTGCAAGAGCATTGGTTAGTCCAAATGACATAACAAAAATTCATAATGATCATACCAAGTTCTGAAGGCTATTTTAGGGATGTCAATATCTATGACTCTAAGCTGATGATAACCGGATCTGAGGTCTATCTTTGAGAAATGACTAGCACCCTGAATTTGGTCAAACAAGTCATCAATCCTGGGGATGGGATACTTATTCTTGATTGTGAATTTGTTAGACTGCCTATTCTGAGGGAACCATCTTTCTTCTTTACTAACAACACTAGTGCACCCCATGGAAAAATACTGGGTCTGATGAAGCCCTTATCTAGAAGGTCTCTTAACCGCTCTTTCAATTCCTTAAGCTCAGCTGGAGCCATTCTGTAAGGAGGAATATTAATAGGCTGGGTATCTGGAAGGAGATCAATTCCAAAGTCGATTTCCCTTTCGGGAGGAACTCCGAGAAGATCTTCTGGAAACACTTCTGGGAACTCATTAACTATTGGAACTGACTCAAGAGTTGGGCTTTCAGAGCTAGAATCTTAACCCAAACTAGATGATAGAGATACCCCTTAGAGATAATCTTTCTGGACTTAAGGTAAGAAATGAATCGACCCATAGGCGCTAAGCTACTACCCTTCCATTCTAAGATTGGTTTGTCTAGAAACTGGAAATGAACGATCCTAGTTCTACAATCGACTGAGGCATAATAGAAATGTAACCAATTCATGCCTAGAATGATTTCAAAGTCTGCCATTTCTAACTCTACAAAATCTGTTGAGGTGAATTTCTGGGAGACTGTGACAGACAAATTTCTCTATACCCGTCTAGCTATAACTAGGTCATCGACTAGAGTAGAGACTGAGAAGGGTTTTGAAAGAGTTTTTGGACTAACACTGAAGGTGACTGCTATATAAGGAGTTACAAAGGAAAGAGGAGCCCCTGGATCTAACAATGCATAAACATCTAAGTCAAAGACTCGTAATGTACCAGTGACTATATTTGAGGAATCTTCCTGATCCTGGCGAGCCTGAAGAGCATACAACCTATTTTGGCGTTGTCCGCTACCTGTACTAGATGAGTTACTCTACTGAGTCGGGCGACCTATTGGTGCTGCTGAAGTTGTAGAATGAGCCCTACTATTATTGCCCTTTGACCCTGTTTAGCAGAAGGGAAATCACTTAACCTGTGACCAGACTGACCAAACCCATAGAATCCTTCCTTTCCTGCAAGACACTCGCCCGGATGGTTCTTACCACACTTTGGACAAGTTGGGTAGGTTCTGGTGCCTGAAATACTACCTTGAGTCTTAGAGCCTGATGCCCTACCTTTCTGATCATTTCGGAACTTGGAGGATTGAACACTAGCTGATGAAGGTGTTGGAGTTGAAGACTTCTGCTGAAATTGCGAGCGATTTCCACCACCCAATTTCTGTTCAGAATAATCATAGTTTAATGTCCGAGCCATCTTATTCTCCTTAGCATGTTCCCTAAGCTTATCACCCTCAAACTGCTGAGCATGAGTCATGAGCCTAGAAATGTTCATATCTTCTAGCAACATAACATTCTTACATTCTATTTTCACAAGGTCGGATACCCCATAAAGAAACTCGTTCATTTGAGCCCTGGAATCAGCAACCATGTGAGGAGCATACCTGGAGAGTTGGGTAAACTTGAGTCCATACTCTTGGACTGACATGGTACCCTACCTCAAATTCTTAAACTCCTGAGCTCTTGCCTCCCTCAACTCTCGTGGGAAGAACCTGTCTAGAAAAGTCTTACTGAAGCATTCCCAAGTGATAGGAGAAACATCTGTACCCCTGTTTTCTTTCCACTGAGTATACCAGATGTGAGCTACATCTTTCAGCTGATAGGATGCCAACTCTACCCTATCATTTCCTGTCACCTGCATCACCCCAAAGATCTTCTTGACCTCATCTATGATGTTTTGGGGATCCCCACCAATTTGCAATCCTAGGAACTCAGGCGGATTCATCCTAACAAAGTCACAAACCCGGGCTGCCACTGATCCACCACTAACATTTGCAGGAACTGGAACCTGCTGGTTGTTCTGATTAGTCACACTCTAAGCCAAAAGTTGAATGTCGTTCCTGAATTCAGCATTCGAAACTTCCTGATTTGGGACTGGAGGAGTTGCATTAGCATTTCGTGCATTCACATTCCTTCCATAAGCTCTACGAGGAGGCATGATCTGAAAGCACAAAATGTCGAGTTAAAACGAGGAATTAGATCACACCTTACGCACGATAAGAGTAACAAGAAAATGAAGTTTTTCCTAAAACACTTTGCAACCTCCTTCTCATTAGATATGGTGCACTTCACACCCATTTAAAGGACTTTACTTAGTGCGGCTTTTAAGACATCCTAGGACACTTAAACCTAGTGCTCTGATACCAAGTTTGTCACGCCCCGAGGCTACCCCAAGGACGCGGACACATGACCTAGGATCACGAGTGACCCCAAGCTAACCCTGCTAGTATATCATTGCATACTAAAGACAAACTGAATCAATAAATACTGTGCAGAAGCTAAATCATGAGATAATCTGAAATGATGGGGAATACCCATATACTAAATCTGAATACATGAAAAATAAGAGTTTAAACAACAACTGAAAAGTCAAATTCTAACACTATAGTTGAATCTATCTATGTCTGAAAATAGCCTCTACTGCCTAGCAATGTTGGGACATGCCCCAACTAAATCTAGAAAAATTGAAACTAAGACTAAAAGCAAGGAAAGACAATCATGTCAATCATTCCCGAAGAATGAGGACTCACCACTGATGCTGCTGAACTGGAGATCGAGAACCGATCTATGCATGATCTGGAAGCTGAGGACCTGAACCTACACAACGAGAAGATGTAGCGCAGAGTATGTGTCAGTACTTGAAAGGTACTGAGCATGCAGGATGGAATAAAGTTGAACAGTAAGCATAACTGAACCAAAGCATAATAACAGTGATGTAATCTGAACATAATAAGGATACTGAAAATAATGAACATGAGCTAACTGAATGCAGTGACCAAGTTTATCACATGTTGAGACTGAATATTGAACTATACTAATAACATGGTCAATGCAATAGAATCTGATTGAACTGTGGGAGCTACTAATAACCGATATAAAACCACATGAGCTAAATGTGGAGTCTGATGTATACGCCCCATCGAGAGGACCCAATACACTACTTAAAAATTGCCGAAAAATAATGGCCAAAAGCGACGAACTGCGTTGCTTTTTTAGTCAAAATCGATGGAAAAATGACGCAGTCATGTTAGTCACATTTTGGGTCGACGCTTTTCAAAAAGCGACAGACTGCGTCACTTTTTGATTATTTTTTTTTAACAAAGGCGACAGACTCTGTCGCTTTTTTTAAATTTTCAATTTTTTTAAATTTCCAAAAAGCAACGCAGTCCGTTGCTTTTCTGTAAATTTTATTTTTGAAAATCCCAAAAATGCGACGGGCTAAAGGACCCTGTCCGTCGCTTTTCTTGAAATTATTTTTTTGGAAAATCTAGAAAAGCGACGGACTAAAGGACACTGTTCGTTGCTTTTCTGGATTTAAAAAAAAATAAAACCCAGAAAAGCGACGGACAAAACCACCCTGTCCGTCGCTTTTTCCGCAATTTTTTTGACAGCAGAAGGCAGTTTCTGCTGCCCACCTGCAAATGCAATTTAATTCAGCCCAATCAAACACACAACATTATAAACAAGCTACACAAAACATAAAACAACAAACTTAAATTAACATTCAAAAGTATCTAAATCACAATTTAAAGACTTATAAAGTCTTTCAAAATTCATTTCAAAATTTAAAAAAGTTCATAAATTAAAAGAGACCTAAACTAGGGAGTATGATCTACATAATCATCCTCCTACTCATCACTGTCATCGTCAGTGTCCTTGGGAGCCGAAGTAGTAGGTCGACGAGCGAGGTTCAACACTTGTTCTTCGATTTGCTGAACGATCGCACTCATGCATCGTTGTTCAGCTTCTCTTCTCTGCTCCGACTCTCCGACTTTGCCAATGCCGATGCAAGTTGTGCTATTTGAGCTGACATAGCAACAATCTGAACACCGTCAAGTGCCTCGGCTTGACGTGACCATCCAATACCTTCTAAGCCTGACTGGAGTCGTCTTACATCGTTTCGAGAGCCTAAACCATAGACTCTACCCTTGTGTGTCCCCCCTACCATTTTTTATTTCCAAATTTGGGTGGACAGTTCAGGTGTCATTTGGACCGAACTATCTAGATTCTCAGTGACGTACTGATGAAACTGATTCTACATATTAAATATAAAAATTAACATCAATATATAGACATAGCATAAATATATTCACTATTAATATATATTACTCATATTAAATGACTTACAAAAGTTCGTTCGGCCCTTTCCTTGACCCACACATCCGGATCCGACTCCATTTCTTTCTTCTTCACATGAGTCTTGAAAACCTCCGATTCAATGGGAGTGCGACCCAACACTTTTACCTATAAATAAAAATTGAAATTTATAACGATATATATGAATCAACTAATTATTTATTTAAAAGTTTAAATTATAACTTACCATCTCTTGTAATTGTTCCAAGGGTCTTTGCACCTCCGGTGTGCAACAAGCCACCCTTAAGACTGTCTCTAGCCTTTTCGGCTTGTTCGGACATTGCCTTAAACTTATTTGTGTTCCAATACAGACGCCAATCATAAAAAACATGAGGCAACATCCAACCTGGACGTTGATCAGTATCCCAAACTTTCTTTAGCTAGCTAGACAGTCGCGGATGCCCTCCTCTCAAATGTGGTCCCAATGACCAAATTGTACCTCGACTCCCAAGTACACATAGTTTGAAAAAAAATGAATAGCGTAAATTAGATCGATAGTGAAAAAAAGTAAAGTATACTAAAAGTATTAAACTTAACCAAAAAATATATACCTTAAATTCATTAAACATCGCCTGGCGTATACTGTTTGGAATTTCGCTCCAAGAGTGGTGAGCCTGTGTATAAAGTCTTCTAACACAGTCTTTTAAAGCCTAGGCAGCATCCTTAGCAGGATGCCACCTGCAAAACACATAATAAATATGTTAGTTCATGAATAATATATTAAAGTATAAGAAATAAATAAAATAAACTAACAAATAGATAAACAAAATAAACTTACGATGATCCATCCAGCTCAATCATGACTCTACCAAGCCTATCTTTCTGGCCAGGAGCTAGAGCAGGCATCTCAACATCTGGTGTAGCACTAGGTGTAGCTGTAGATGAAGGTGATTACACTAGGATGAACAAAACGCTGAGTCAATGGAGACGTACCGGCCATAGCATCTGACTGCTCGCTACTAGAATCTCCAATCCTCATGACAAATAACTGAGAAGATGTACCTCTGGGAAATGGAGTACCATCCGATATCCTACCTGCCGATAAGGGTAGCGCTGTGGAGGCAATGACTGTGAAGTAGAGGAAGCATCGACTAGTCGAGGTAATTAGGATAATATTGTCGAGGATCCGCCGTACCAAACGGAACAACAAATAAATGAGTATCATGACTAATGCGCTCTGGCATAGAAGAAATAGATCCCAGAATATCCTCATGATCTATGGGTCTCCTAGCTGACTTCTTCTTTTTAGCCTTATTAGTTCGGCTAACTCCAAGATGCTCGCGATGGCTATCACTGTCACCGCCTGATGACATCTGTATGCAAATTTACATGTATAATATATAAAAATCATAAATTAAATAAAATTAGCAAAATAAATTAACTTACATATACTAGCTTTCATTTTACTACTATTTCTCCTCACTTGTTTCAATTCTATCATTCTCCCATTCGTCTTTCTCAGTTGTTTCATTTTCATTATTGTCCCATTCTTTGTCATCAAATGATTCATTTTACTCATTCTCGGATATTTCTTCCTCAACATTCAGTATCTCATCATCAGATACTTCTTCTAATATGTGTTGAGGATGTTGTAGTGTGGTTTCCAATTCAATATCAACTTGTTGATGAACAATTGCAACATCATTTTGATATGCCACATCTAAGACATTGTCCATTTCAATTCTTCCCACATGCTTACTTTTTATAACAACCCACCAATCAGATTTGTCTCTATGTAATGGATATGGAGTGTAATACACTTGTTTAGCATTTTGTGCTATAATAAAAGGATCATAACTTCTGAATTTCCTGATGTGCTTAACTTCAATTATATTATGTTGATGGTCCACCTTTGTGCCTCTATGTGATGGGTCAAACCACTCACACCGAAATAGTACAATCTTCTTCTTAGGCCAACCTGAATACCTCACTTCAATAATCTCATGAATGACACCATAATATTCAATAGTTTGGCCAGTACCATCAACATCACCTTGTATGTAGACACCGCTATTATTTGTTTTCTTGTTCCTAGAAACTTCTTCAGTTTGAAACTTAAAACCATTGACACAATACTTATTTATTGTCAGTACTTGAGATTCAGGTCCAAGTGATACTTCTTTCACTAATTGCAAATGTTGGACACTTGAGTATTCATCGTAAACCTACATAATTGTTATTTCAAGTAATATATTTTAGTATAAAATGAATATATTATTAAATACTTAGTGATTGCACACTTACATAGTTTGTTAGACATTTTGAAAATTCTGTATAGATGGCTTCATTACCCCATATGTTTACGAACAAGCTCATCATTTTACATTCAAGTATTTCGTTAGTTTATGAATACTTATTAGTATGTAATTTGATAACATATTTTTAACACTTGCTTGAGATATGGTTGAATCTCTGGACAATTAAGCAAAATATGTGTCACTGCTGATTCCGTTTCCATATTAGTGAAGCCTCGCTTTTCACATTTTTTAGATCCTCGACCATTTTGATTAAAAATTGATATCGGTGGAAATAAAAGATCAATATCGCCTTCATCATTGCGATTGGGCCTGTTTCTCCTACATGAAACATCATCACCAAAGTAATAAGAATAAAAATCACCAGTTTCTCTTCCAATATGACCTTGAACTACTGATCCTCCGATCTTTCCCCTTTGCTTAATTATTTGCTTGGAACTGCCAATTTTTCTGCATGTATATATGAATATATATGTTAATAAAAGACTTGTTGAATATATATAACTTAGTGAATATTTAAAATGGATACCTCTCAAATGGATACATCCATCTTGTTTAAACCAGACCTCCGAGGTGGGCCTCATGTACAAGGTGAATTGGAAGATGCTCCATCACATCAAAGAAACCACATGGAAATATGTTCTCCAACTTAGTAATAATAACAAGAATATTTTCCTCCATCCTGTCTAAACTACTCTCCAACAACTTTCCAGAACACAAATCTTTAAAAAATAGACTTATCTCTGTGATTGGTTTCCATATCCTTTCAGGTAGATGGCTAAAATCGATAGGAATTAAAGTTTCCATGAATACATGACAATCATGACTTTTCATACATATCAATTTTCCTTCATTCTATCTGCCCGCTTTCCTAAATTCGAACCATAACCCTCCGGCATTCTCAAATTTTTAACCCACTCACAAATTTCACGTTTCTCACCCAATGTAAATGAAAAGCTGGCTTTGGGCTTAACTATTTTACTATTTTGTAATTTCTGCAGCCATAACTCTTTTCTCCTACAATGTTCCTTTATGTCCATTCTAGATTTTGAATTGTCTTTTGTCTTACCCTTAACATCCATCACTGCGTTAATCAAATTGTCAAAATAATTTTTTTCAATGTGCTTCACATCAAGATTATGTCGTAGCAGATTGTCCTTCCAATACGACAACTCCAAAAATATGCTTTGTTTGGTCCAGTTATATTCAACACCATATCCATGAAGTCTAGAAGGTGAAGCTTCTGTAACTTTAGGTAATTGAGAAACTCTCTCCCAAATTTGATTCCCTGTGAGTAATGGAGGTAGGGGGTTACTTTCAATCTTATTTTTCCTAAATACATTTTCCATCTTTCTAAACTCATGGTCCATTGGCAAGAACTGACGATGGCAATCAAACCATGTATATTTTCTGCCATGCTTTAAAGTGAATGCCTTACTATTTTCCATGCAATACGGGCATGCTAGCTTTCCAGCTGTCATCCAACCAGACAATATTCCGTATGTAGGAATATCATTAATAGTCCATATTACAGAAGCACGCATAACGAAATTCTGCTTAGTTGGTATATCATAAGTCAAAATGCCTTCAAATCACAATTGTTTGAGCTCATCTATCAATGGTTGTAGAAAGATATCAATCAAACTTTTTGGATTACGGGGACCTGGAATAATACAACTTAGAAAGATGTAGGGACTGGTCATGCACATTTCAGGAGGAAGATTATACGGAGGAAGAAATATTGGCCAGCATGAATACGGCAAAGCAACATTAGAGAATGGTGTGAAGCCATCTGCATACACCCCCAATCTAACATTTCTTGGTTCACTAGCAAAATTAGGATATACATTATCAAAATGCTTTCATGCTTCACCATCAGATGGATGAGACAAGACACCCGGCGACCTTTTATATTCACGATGCCATCTCATATATGGGGCTGACCTCATTGATGCATACAACCTCTTTAACCTAGGAATAAGAGGTAGATAATGCATCGCCTTAACTGGGACCATCTTTCTAGCCGGAGTCCTCTTATAACGAGCATGTCCACAAAACTTACAATTTTCTAATTAACTATCAGTCTTGTAAAACAACATGCATCCATTAACACAACAATGAATTCTATCATACGTCAATTATAACTTGGAAACCAAACGCTTTGCCTGATAGAAGTTCTTAGGTATGTTAAACTCCGGATTAACTAGTTCACCCAAAAGATCAACCATTGAGTCCATAGCCGCATTAGGAACATTCCAATCTGATTTAATATTTATTAATCTAACCGCAACTGACAAGGCAAAATGCGGACTCCCTTCACATAATGGATGACTAGAATCTTCTAGTTGATCATAGAAGCGTCTTGCTTCTTCATTAGGAGCTTCATCAAAATATTGTTCGGATTCCATCCCGCCTTGAACACCGAAAGCATCATTGATCATTTCATGAACCCTATCATGTTCAACCCTAATTTGGCCATGTGGTGCAAGCATATTATATTCATCCACATGCATCGAATTATAAAACATACCATTCAATCCATCTCTTTCTCCATGATCAACCCATGCAAAATATCTAGGCTTAAATCTATTACGGTACAAATGAACCATGATTGTATCTGGGGTAAACAATTTTAAGCACTTACATGCACTATAAGGACACCTAACCAATCCATTATTCTTGAAATTGTCAAGTGTCATTGTATTTTCAATAAAATCTCTAACACCTTCAATAAATTCAGGTTTCAAATCAACCCCAATTTCATAATTCATATTATACATCCACAAATGATGATCCATCTACAAAAATATAGATATTCAATTATACTATAAATTAAATTTAGTAATAATTTTACTACATTAATTAATTTTTAATAAATATTTATAATAATTACTTAATAATTATATTTATTATT
>JAJOOH010007360.1:0-33509 GCA_029582605.1 Solanum gracilifrons | reverse complement strand
AAACCCCCCCCCCCCCCCCACCCCCTTTACTTACTTGTCTCGGAAGTAACTTGACTTAACGAATATAATAGTGATTTAAGTTTAAGTCTAAACCATATTCCTCGTGGGATCGACCCCAGCCTATAAGTTGGGTTCTTTACTTGATAACGATCGCTTATACTTCTTTAGGGAAGGGTAATTTGAGCGTATCAAATTTTGGCGCCACTGCCGGGGAATAAGGCTTTTAGATTAAGTTTAACTACATTATTGAACTTTAGTCAATTATTTCCTAATTTTACATTTTCTTTTGTTTTTGTTTTATTCAGGTTTCCACTCTAGTGTATGCCAAGTACACAGAGTCGAGGTGAACCATTGACCCCATACGATCCAGAGTTGAGCAAAACTTTAAGAAATATGAATAATCAAGGGGTCCGTAATAATCTAACCAAAGAGGAGCCAGAGGAACAAGTGAATTAAGAGAATGTTCAGGTTCATGGTGATAATCTACTTAGAGATGCATTGAGGGTGCAGGATCCACTAAAACCATGACTGCATGATAATTACAAGGTCGAATATGAAGGGCCCATTGTTCTCCCTCTTCTACCTGCAAGGCATACATTCGTAGTGACTAGCAGTTTGATGCAGATGCTTACAACGAGGGGTTTATTTTTTGGTATGGCTTTAGAAGATCCGCACGGGCACATGGCCAAGTTGAGGAGTGTTTGTAGCAGTTGTGTGGGGAGACCAGAGTTGGATATGAACGTCATAGGGTTGAGAGTCGTCCCTCTATCATTAATCGGTGATGCTGCTATATGGTTTTCTGAGCTTTCATACAACTCGATTCATATATGGGACCAATTGCACAAGGTGTTCATGGCCAAGTACTTTCAGTTGTCAAAGAAGCCGAACCACAAAGATAAACTCAACAACTTCGTGGCACTACCTGGAGAGTTTGTGAGTAGTTCGTGGGATAGGTTCACTGGATTCATAAGAAGTGTTCCAAACCACCGCATTGATGATGAGTCACTGTAGGAGTATTTTTACAAAGGTAAAGATGACAATGGTAAGGTTGTGCTTGATACTATCGCTGGAGGATCATATGGTGAGTGCACTTTTGAGGAGATCGCTGTGAAACTGGAGAAGATTTCTCGAAATAATAAAGCTTGGAGCACTCAAAAGTCAGACACTAGAAGAAGCACTTTTGCAGTTTAATGTGCACCTAGTTAATCTGCCGATAACATTCGTGAGGAGATGGCTCAGATAAAGACAGAACTTGGGTTGGTATTGAAGCATCTAAACGGAGCTCTAGAAAAGGTAAACACTGTGAATTACTTGACTAGGACTCCACCACCACCGGTTGAGGAATGCAACTATGAGGAGGATGTGTACTTGTGAATGATCGACACGGGGTTTCTGAGCCAACGTCCAAGGTTCCAACTCAGATAATTGGCGCCAAGGGCAAGGAAACCAAGGTCGGAACTATGGCAACTACAATTGAGAGGGTGAGTGCATCCGACATGGGAACTACAATCGCGACAACAACTACAACCGGAACAACTATGGCAAAAAAAAATTGATCGGGTTGATCCTTCTGTTCCTCCTGCAAATCGGGAATCTGGCAATAGGGAAGCTGGGGGTAGTATGTCACGGATTGAGGATAAGATGCAGAAGATTATGAAGAGGTTTGATTCGACTAATGAGAATGTGAAGGAGATGCAGAATGACTTTTTGGAATCAGTCAAAAAGTTGATGCCCATGCAGTGTCGATTAAGAAACTCAAGCAACAGATGAATTAGCTGTCCACTACAGTAAACCCACGTCAGCCTGGAACACTCCTTAACAACACCATCCAGAATCCGAAGAATGATGGGTATTCTATGGCAGTCAGTACTCGAGAGGCTAAACAAACGATTGATCCACCTATGTCGTCTGAGGTTGAAAAGGAAGATGATGAGATTGAGGTTACTGGAGAATCAAAAAATGCTACAGAGAAGGAAGCAAAGATAACCCAAAAAGTTGTACCCATGCCTAGAGCTCCACCTCCATTCCCACAGAGGTTGGTAAAGAAGAATGAAGAAGGGAAATACTGCAGGTTTATTACTATGTTGAAATAGCTTTCCATCAATGTTCCGTTGATAGAAGCTTTGGAGAAAATAATTGGGTATGCGAAATTCATGAAAGATCTGGTGACTAAGAAGAGGGTCGTGAGTTTGGAAGATGATGATAGGTTGTAACATTGTAGTGCTATTTCTAAGAGGTCACTTGTGCAGAAGAAGGAGGATCCTGGTGCTTTCACTATTCCATGTACCATCGGGTTGTTGCATTTTTCTAAGGTGTTGTATGCTTTGTGTGCTAGCATTAATCTGATGCCATTGTCTATTTACAAGAAGTTAGGTTTAGGGGCTCCAAAACCGACTGCGATGCGATTGCTCATGGCTGATAGAACTGTGAAGAGGCCCATTGGTGTGCTCCAAGATGTACTTGTGAAAGTGGAGTCTTTTATCTTTCTGGCGGATTTTGTGATACTTGATTGTGAGGTTGATTTTGAGGTTCCCATCATCCTTGGGAGACCATTCCTTGGTACTGGGCGCGCCTTGGTCGATATGGAGAAAGGGCAGATGAAGTTTCGATTGAATAATGAAGAGGTATTTAGTATTTGTAGGTCCATGAAGGAGGAAAGCGATCTCAAATTAGTTTCAATGGTGACTCATATTGTTGAGTAAGGTTCGGATGTGTCTATTCAAGAGAGGTTGGGTGTTGATGCACTCGCAACGGTAATGATGAATTTTAAGGGTGAAGGTATTGAAGGCTATGATGAATTGGCCGTCGCACTTGATAGGTTTGAATTCCGTTCCAAACCAAAAAATTGGAGCAAGATATGAAGATCACAACTCTCCACCCGTAAAATCATCTATTGAAGAGGCTCCGAAATTGGAGCTTAAGACTCTACCATCACATTTCAGGTATGTATTCTTGGGGAGAGATGGTACTTTACCGGTCATCATTATGGCCGGTTTGAATGCGGAATAAGTTGAGGCTTTTGGTTTCTGTGTTGTAAAGGTTCAAGCGGACTTTAAGGTGGACTATTGCGGACATTATTGGGATTCCTCCTGACATTTGTTCTCATAAAATTCAACTCATGCCGGATCACAAGCCTAGTATTGAGGAAGAAATGAGACTAAATCTGCATATGCAAGAGGTAGTGAAAAAGGAAATCATCAAGTGGTTGGATGCTTGAGTCATTTATCCCATTGCAGTTAGTAGTTGGGTTTGTCAGGTTCAGTGTGTGCCCAAGAAAGGTGGGATTATTGTGGTACCTAATGCAAAAAATGAGCTTGTTCCAATGCGGCCACTTACTGGATGGAGAGTATGCACGGACTACCGGACAGTAAATGCTTGGAAAGAAAAGGACCACTTCCTTATGTCGTTCATGGATCAGATGTTGGACCGCCTTGCTAATAAGGGTTGGTATTGTTTTCTTGATTATTATTCGGGCAACAATCAGATCTCCATAGCTTCGGAAGACCAAGAGAAGACCACCTTCACCTGCCCTTATGGGACTTTCGCCTTCAAACGGATGCCATTTGTGTTGTGTAATGTTCCAACAACCTTCCAGCGTTGCATGATGTCGATATTTTCTGGTATGGTGGAGGACATTATTGAGGTATTTATGGATCATTTCTCTGTGGTAGGTGACTCATTTGATGGTTTTTTGGGTCATTTGGCCGAGGTACTTAAACGGTGTGAAGAGTGCAATCTTGTGCTCAATTGGGAAAAGTGCCACTCCATGGTGAAAGAGGGGATAGTATTGGGTCATCGAATTTCTGAGAAGGGTATTGAGGTTGTTAGAGCGAAAATCGAGGTAATAAAAAATCTTCCACCACCTATCTCTGTTAAAGGTGTTAGAAGTTTTCTTGGGCATGCAAGCTTTTATAGGAGGTTTATCAAGGATTTCTCTAAAATTGCACACCCATTGTGAAAATTGCTTAAAAAAGAGTGTAAGTTTGATTTTAATGATGCTTGTCTGAGAGCATTTTGAGAGTTGAATGAAAAGCTAGTTTCTGCACCTATCATTATTTCACTGGATTTGGGACAACCGTTTGAAGTAATGTGTGATGCGAGTGGAGTGGCTCTCGGTGTGGTATTGGGACAGAGGCAAAAGTAGATTCCTCATCCTATTTACTATGCCAGCAAAGCTCTAAATGTGGCTCAAAAGAACTATACAGTGATTGAACATGAACTCCTTGCTGTGGTTTTCGTATTCAAGAAATTTTGAGCTTTCTTGCTTGGTACTAAGGTCATAGTGCATACTGACCATTATTCATTAAGGTATTTGATGGCTAAGAACGATGCAAAACCGAGGTTGATTAGATGGGTGTTGTTGCAAGAGTTTGATTTTAAGGTGCAAGATACAAAGGGGACAGAAAATTAAGTTGCCTCCAGATCAGAGGAAAAAGCTATGCTCAAGCTAGGAGATGGGGCTGACATTGATGATGCTTTTCGAAACGAACAAGTATTGGCGGCTTCTCATGATCTGATTCCTTGGTTCGCAGACTTTTTTAACTACTTGGCAAGTGATCTGGTTCCATCGGATTTGTCTTTTCACGAAAGGAAAAAGTTTATGCATGACGTGAAGAAGTTCTTTTGGGATGAGCCTTATTTTTTCCGTATTTTTACTGATGGGATTATTCATCGTTATGTGCCCGAGGTTGAAATGATGAGTGTACTAGAGGTGTGTCACTCTTCGCCTGTTGGTGGGAATCATAGTGATATTCGTACTGCGCATAAAATTTTGTAGTCTGGGTATTATTGGCCTACCTTCCACCAAGATGCTCATGATTTCACCAAGTCTTGTGATCGTTGCCAAAGAGAAGGAGGAATTGCAAAGAGGCAAGAGCTACCTATGAATATGATATTGGTGATTGAATTGTTTGATTTATGGGGCATTGATTTTATGGGCCCATTTGTGAGTTCACATGGGATGAAGTAAATTCTTGTTGTAGTTGATTATGTGTCGAAATGGGTGGAGGCAGTTGCGCTTTCAAACAATGAAGGTAAAACTGTCACCGCTTGCCTGAAAAATAATATCTTCTCCAGATTTGGCACACCTAGGGCGATTATTAGCAATGGAGGTTCCCACTTTTGTAATAAGTTGTTCAAGGCACTACTAGAGAAATATGGAGTCCATCACAATGTAGCCACTCCTTACCATCCGCAGTCTAGTAGGCAAGTTGAAGTATCCAACACAGAGATAAAGCAAATCCTTGCTAAGACTGTGAATGCAAATAGAACTGATTGGTCAAGGAGACTTAATGATGCTCTATGGGACTATTGCACCTCATTCAAGAATCCCATAAGTATGTCCACTAGAGGCCCAGATGGCTACACTACTTCAGCATGTGAGGCGTTGGATGCATCGTGCGATTGAGGAGTCCGCAACTAGGGTTGAGCAGCGGATGGAACATATGATAGACCGTAAGGTTCAAGCCGTTCACCAACGCCTTGATGCATTTCAGCGGCGCGTCCTAGAGAGACCAGACCCCACCACAAATGTTTCTGCTTTCAAGACGGAGTTAGACAGTCTCCGGGCAGATCTTGACACCCTCTTAGATCCACCAGAGCCTAAGCGTGAGTCGGCCCCGAAATCATTGGTTAATAATACGGTGTTGGATGCAATATTCATAGATGAGATGTCGCTGCCTTCTTCTTCCCATAATGTTGTGAAGCGCTCCCGCTCCAGTCGTGCTTCTGACGACACTAAGGTTGGGTGAGTTAGCAAGAGAGAGCGCCAACAGACTGGGGCGGCACGGAGGGCATTCATAATGGATGAGCAGTTGTGCCAACAGCAGGCTAGGGAGATTGGTATTGGTGCCTTTAGCAGCATGGGCACTACTGATGGTGCGGCTAGAGTTGATGTTAGAACTACTGAGGGTGTTCGATGGTAGATGCGGGCACTACTGATGGTGACCCAATTGTTGATCTAGCAGGCTCTGGGAAATCGAACCCACCCTCTTGTTGCTAGATCTTCGGTGCTATGTGCCACTGGTTTACTTCACCCGATCCTTTATTCTTTACTTTTTGTGCGTTGGGGACAATTGCACTCTATTTTTTTGGGGGTGGGGTAAATGGGTTGTGAGTGATAGGGTGAAGTCTAAGTAACCCAACTCATAATCCTCTCTTTGGGTTTTCTTGCTTGTGTTCTTTTTCCCCAAGAGACTATTTTGATTTCTGTTAGATCCGGCATGTTAAGAATGTATATGTAAGAGTAAGTAGAAAAATGAAAGCATGACAAAAATGATCCCGGTCCAAAAAAAATTTGAATTGTGCTAGATCTGTAATATTGATGAGTTGAATGTGTTGAATCTCAATATGACATGATAAGAACCGATTTGACATCTTTACTTAAGCTAAAACTTGGACTGGGTAATCTGATAATCTAATAAAGAAACAATGTGCCAAGACTGTGTGAAAAAAGTTAAATATTCAGTTTGTGCTGATGATCTAGGCGACAAGTTGGGAAGTGATCATATGCCCTTGTTCAAATTAGTACACTTAAGCCTAAAATGATCCGACCAAATTAAATCAATGTTCCCTTTTATCCAAATATTTGAGCCTTAAATAGACCATTTCTATTGATTCACCTAACTTGCCTTCCCTAAAATCATTGTCTTGGCCCCAGCCCCTCCTTGGACATGTGCACCTTGACTTAGGCCAAAAGCCTAAGTTGAGGGTGGCTAAGTCGAAAGTTACCTTGATCTTGTCCCTTGTCCGACATCGGACATTGTTCACCTCAACTAATGTAAAATCCATAAGTTGAGGGTGGCTATGAAAGAGGAAACCGAAAGAAAAAAAGGGTATGAAAAGAGTTTGGTGTTGAAAAGAGAAGAAGAAAAGGTAGAAGAGGATGTGACTTTGTGTAAAAGAAGCAAAAACATGATAAATAAAAGTGCTGAAAAAAATAAAGTGAAAGAAAAAAAAGAAAGTGAAAAATAAGAGCCACAAAGTCAAAAGTCACATCCATGCAGAAAAGAGTAAAGGGAAAGAAAGTAAAATGAAAGGATGCCAAAAATAGGTCAAGGAAGAGGTAAAAAGCCAATGTAATGTCAAGGAGGGCAGAAAGTCACTAAAAAGTACCCAAATGTACCCCACCTATCCCTGAGCCTACATTACAAGCTAAGAAAGTCCTATAGTGATCCTAGCAACTAGTTCCGAGAGTCTAACCAGTGAAAATAAGGGCAAGCCTATGGTATTGAGCACTAACTGTACTTGAATTGACTTCTGAGCATGAGTGTTGAATGAATCCTAAAACTCTTAAATTCATATCTTTTGTGTGGAAAGGATTTCGTTTGAAGTGTGGGCACTAGTTACATTGTTGGAAAGTTGGTACCTTAGTGATTTTGAAAAATGTATGTTAGGGTGTCTATTTGTCGTCATTGTCATATTTTTATCCGCATGAGTTAGCTTTTTGAGTCGAAGAGAATGATTTGCACTAAGAAAATGGAATGGATTGAACTAGCCATGTGATTGCTTGAGTTTGAATGTCTGGTTCTACACAAGTGTCGTTTAGAGTCTTAGTGTGTCGCTTGAGGACAAACAACGAATTTAAGTTGAGGGTGTTGATATACCATGAGTTTACGATATTTTTACTACATTTCACTTAAGAGTTGTGTGTGTCTAGGGCCATTTTGTATTAGAATTAATGCTTATTGTGTCATATTTGCAGGAAATAGGCTTGGACGATGTCGAGAGAGATGACAACTGAATTTCTGCAAAAGTAGCCACCCACAGAGATGACCTACGGACCGTAGATCCAGTCACAGTCCATCGTGGGTAGGCGAGGAATGGTCATCAGGGAAGCCTGACTAAGTGTGGAATTACGGAGGCCATTGACAGAGCGTAGGTCGACCCACGGGCCGTCCTGCACATCCGTTGTTTTTATCAGAGATTTAGAGTTCCAGTAGCTGATGAAAAGTTCTAAGTGTGGAGCCACGAAAGGGGACCCACAGACCATAGGTCAACCTACGGTCCGTACTGCACAACCCATCGTTTGTATCTGAGAGTTGAAGGTTCTAGCCTCTGTGGAAAAAGTTTTAAGTATCAAGCTACGAAAGGGACCTACGGACCGTAGGTCGATACACGGTCTGTAGGTCAGTCTGGTTGATCGAAGCCGCATCTAGAAGTTTTATTTTCTATTTCGTTTCCCGTTTAGGACATGATTTTCTATAAATAGGGTATATAAACCTTATTTTTGGGGTTAGACACCATTGTATACTTTTACTTCTTGGTATTTTCTTGGGAATTAACTTGCAAACTTTGGCAATTTGATTTCCTAATTTCGGCTTATAAGATTTTTTCTTTGAATTTCAATTGGATATTACGGGTTTATTCTAATCAATACGTAAGTTCATGAATTCTTGTTTTACAAATATGAATTTTGTTATTTCAAGCACTAGTAGCTAAATCCACAACTAGGATTGTGGGAACCATGAGTGATGAACAATGAATGAATAATATTTAAGTAATTCTTGAATAGTGTTGATGCATGCATTGGTAATTCTTTCACTTATAAGTCTTTTTAACGAGTGAACGCGTAAGAACTCACCTTGTTGCTACTTGCCGGACCAAGGAGGTAGTTAATAAGAAAAGAATTATCAATAGAGATTTAGTGTGATATTATCTAATAGTCTAATATCAATTGGTGCGAGGGTGAAAACTAAGTCATACATTGATGTGATATCTAATTTGAGGTTAAGGTAAGGGTTAGTAAATTATACGCACGTAGCCGGACATAGGTGAGGAGTGAAATTCCCTATTTGGCGTACTAAGCACTTAGGGATACATATCTTACCACTTTGCATGTGATACACTAGGAACGAATTACTATTATTAGGATTACCACGTTAAGAGCTTATGGAGAACACATATACACCCAATTTTTTCTCTCTCATTGATAACAACAGAGTTCGAATCTTGCTCACTTGTTACTTACCAACATTCAGTTATCTATTTCACAAACCCCCCTCCCCCCTTTACTTATTTGTCTCGGAAATAACTTGACTAAACGGATATAATAGTGAGTTAAGTTTAAGTCTAAATCATATTTCTTGTGGGATTGACCCCAACCTACAAGTTGGGTTCTTTATTTGATAATGATCGCTTGTACTTCTTTAGGGTACTATAATTTGATTGTATCAGTTCTTGAGTGCCGGCCACGGCTAGGATGTACAACAGTGGCTCGCATATACCTGTTTATCTAATTAAAGTGATTATTTAAAAAAAAAACATGTTGAGGGTATATATGACCGTTTTTACACATTTTTTTACTTCATTTATTATCATTATATACGTTTATTATTCTTCTTTTATTTTTTATTTTATTCTTTGGTATAAAAATAAGAGAAATAAAAAAAAAGAACCGTGAATGGAAAAAAAGTAAGGATAATATTCAAAACAATTTTTTTTGGATATATTGTAATTTATATTTTGTATCTGTAAAAAAAAGGGGTTATATATGATAGATTTTACAAGAAAGTTAGTGAAAAAATAAGTTTGACTATCAAACTAATAAATTCAAATTAGTTGTTTCATCGATAAAGTAAAAAAAAATGTGTGAGAAAGATCAAATATACCCCTACATGAATATATCTTTTTTTTAAATAATATTTTTTGAAAAGTAAATTTAAAATATATTTTTTCAGATCAATTAGAGAAAAGGGGATATAATTATACTTATAAAAGCACAAAAGTAAGTGTCCACCCTAAAGTAAGAACATCACTCAACTTGGAGCAACTTTAAAAAATAAATAAAAGTTAACTAAATCACTCAACTGCGAGCAATTGCTTTTTTAAAAAAATAATATAAAAAGTTAACCAAATCGTTCAATTTGGTGCTACTTCAACAAAAATTATGAAGACAAATGCTTAAAGATAAGTGACTTTTAAATAAAATTATTGGATGATGGTCTTTTGCCGTCAGTTATTATTAAAGGTAGATCGCGCAACATTAAGCGATTTTTCCATTTTGGTTAAATAGAAAAGTAAGTGTTCCTTTGTGTATTTTAGTTTTAAAAAGGGACTCTTTTGGCTCCGAACTCAAGAATTATGCAGGTGTACGAAACACTACCTTCTTGCAATCTACATATTGTTGTCAATTGCTAGAGCATATGCTCGTGTGACAATTAAGAAGAGACAATAATTTAGTGAAGGGGCAAAATGTCAATCAAAATTTGAAGGTTGGAGCTTCCCACTTTTAGTAATACTAGTTCTGGGAACGTGCCTTTCACGTTTGACCTCTAATTGTATAAAATTCATATAGTCTTAAGTCAGTGGCGGAGCTAGGATTTTTAATAAGGGGGTTCAAAATCTGAAAAAGTAAACATACAAACTAATCAAAGGGGATTCAACATCTACTGTATATATATATATATATATAAAATAATTTTAACCATATACAAATAGTAAGATTTTCTTTCGGAGGGGGTTCGGGTGAACCCTCTGACACACTGTTGTCTCCGCACCTTGGCTTAACTCATGTATAGAAAACATTTGTAATATCAATCCAACTAACTTAAAAATCAATAAATATAGATAGCATCATATGCATGCAAAATGAAAAAGGTTAATATATTGATCGAAATAAGAAACAATAAGCGATAAATAAAAAATGAAATAGGAATTATAAGATGATTAAATAAAAAAGTGTAGTGGACTAACATTTTATATCCAATTTATAAAGGAATAAAATATGTGCATCAAAATATGTGAGTGAATGCGAAAGTAATAGAGAAAAGAAGATAATTTTAAGTGATTTTGTAGATGGATGTGCTTGAGTATCTAGAGTTCAGTACCCAGAGTCGAGTAGTTTATTATTGAGTTCAGCCTTATTTGACTGAGTTGAATATCTTATCAGTGAGTTGATCCCTATTTTCTTTGACTTGAGTTGAACTATGTTTTCTTAAGTTGAGGTAATTAGTTGAGTGAGTTGAGAAGATGTAAGTATTTTTCCTTTTTACCAACTTCAAGCTTATGTTATGCTTTAGAATTCCCCTTACATGCTCGTACATTCCACGTAATGAGCAATTTGGCCTGCATCGTTTCATGATACAAATACAGATATTCAAGATCATCAACAGGACTTTTCGTTGAGGTCATGTGTTATGCCAGTCAACTTTGGTGAGCCTTCTTATATTCCGGAGGACTTTACCTTAACCTTACAGTTAGTAGTTTTGAGATGTCGTGGGTCTTGTCCCGATATCTTTCTATAATAGTAGAGGCTTCATAGATAGACAAAGTTGAAGAGTTTTCTGTATTTACTTTCTTTTGTGTAGTGTTCAGACTTTCTTAAAGTTCACTATTGAAGTTCAATGAATTTGATTGAGTTTTTAAGCTTTTGTATGCTTGAGTTCGTCTTCCGCTAGTAGTCAACTAGGATGAGGGTTCACTTGGGGACCAACAATGGTTCTCGATTTCCGATCACGTCCAGGGTGTAGGCTCGGGTCATGACACATATACTCTCACCGTGACAAAAGTGGCTCACAAATACCTGTTTATCTAACTAAAGTGATTATTTTTAAAAATAAAATAAAATCCTGTTTGGGTATATATGACCGTTTTCAAACATTTTTTGACTTCATTGATTATCATCATTATATGAGTTTATTATTCTTCTTTTATTTTATATTTTATTCTTTAGTATAAAAATATAAGAAATAAAAAAAAAGAACCGTGAATGAAAAAATAAACTAAGGAGAATATTCAATTTTTTTTGGATATATTGTAATTTATATTTTGTATATGTATAAAAGGGGTTATATATGACAGATTTTACAAGAAAGTTAGTGAAAAAATAATTTTGACTATCAAAATAATAAATTCAAATTAGTTGTTCAATCGAAAAAGTAAAAAAAAAAGTGTGAGAAAGATCAAATAAACACCTAAATGAATATATCCTTTTTTTTTAAAAAGTAAATTTAAAATTGTTTTTTTTCCAACTTCAATTAGAGAAAAGGGGATATAATTATACCTATAAAAGTACGAAAGTAAGTGTCCACCTAAAATTAAGAACATCACTCAATTTGGAGCAACTTTAAAAAATAAATAAAAATTAACTAAATCACTCAACTGCGAGCAATTGTTTTTTTAAAAAAATATAGAAAGTTAACCAAATCGTTCAATTTGGTGCTACTTCAAAAAGAATGATGAAGCAAAACGCTTAAAGATAAGCGACTTTTAAATAAAATTATTGGATGATGGCCTTTTGCGGTCAGTTAATATTAAAGGCAAAATGCGCAACTTTAAGCGATTTGTCCATTTCGGTTAAATAGAAAAGTAAGTGTTCCTTTGTGTATTTTAGTTCTTAAAAGGGACTCTTTTGGCTCCGAACACAAGAATTATGGAGGTGTACGAAACCCTACCTTCTTGCAATCTACATATTGTAGTCAATTGCAAGAGCAGATGCTCGTGTGACGATTTAGAAGATACAATAATTTAGTGGAGGGGCAAAATGTCAATCAAAATTTGAATGTTGGAGCTTCCCACTTTTAGTAATACTAGTTCTGGGAACGTGCCTTGCACGTTTGACCTCTAATTGTATAAAAATTATATATGCTTAAGTCAGTGGCAGAGCTAGGATTTTTAATAAGGGGGTTCAAAATCTAAAAAAGTAAACATACGAACTGATCGAAAGGGGTTCGACATCAACTGTATATATATAAAAAATAATTTTAACCATATATAAATAGTAAGATTTTCTGCCGAAGGGGGTTCGGGTGAACCCCCTGACACACTGTTGTCTCCGCCCCTTGGCTTAACTCATGTATAGAAAACATTTGTAATATCAATCCAACTAACTTAAAAATCAATAAATATTGATATCATCATATGCATGCAAAATCAAAAAGGTTAATATATTGATCGGAATAAGAAACAATAAACGATAAATAAAAATTAAATAAGAATTATAAGATGATTAATAAAAAAGTGTAGTGGACTAACATTTTCTATCCAATTTATAAAGGAATAAATTGTGTACATCAAAATATGTGAGTGAATGCGAAAGTAACAGAGAAAAGAAGATAATTTTACGTGATTTTGTAGATGCATATGGTTGTGTTGACGAAATGGAACTAAAAAATTATTAATTAATTTACCTCTTATAGTTTGCTGATAGATGAAGAATGAACAATGAAAAATGAAGAACATAAGGAGTTATTATAGAAATGTATTGGAAAACTTAAAAGAAAAAACATTTATTTCATAAGCAATAAAAGAGCAATTCAATTCAAATGAATATAAAAGAATGATTTTCCTTTTCATATAATGTTGCCATACAACTTCCATTTTCTCTTTGTTTGTATTTTACTTTTTTTTATTTATCATATTTATAAAATGTATATTTATATTTTTACACTTAAATGTTCTTGATATAATATTTGCTTGAAAGACAAAAGAATTATTCAATATTTTAGGGCTGCGAATATAAAAGGACTAATAATTAAAATTAATTAAAAAGTGGAAAATGATAAGTTGTAACAACTAATCATTTATTTGATTCAGTTTAATTGTCATTATTTATTTAATTTTAAAAGTTAGTAAGGTATTTTTTAATTAAAAAATGAGTGAACGACATTTTCGTAATCTAATTTTGAACTTGAAACTTTTCATCTTTTAATATTATATGAAATGTGATGATAATATACATATATTGAGTGTAGTACAGGAGTTAGTATTAATTAAATAATTATTTTTTAAAAATAAAGTACTATATTTTTTTATGAATGATTAGTGTGAATCGTTGTATGATGACTTATTTATCAATATCAAGATGACTAATTATCGTCGAAACCTACAAAATGAACAATCAAATTGTCTCATAATTCTACTTCCTAGACATAATATGGTAAACATTCATGAAAACTACTTTATCCTTTTAAAATACTATTACATGCAACCAGGAATAGACAATTAAATTTGAACTTTCAAAAGAGTTATGCCTATTAAGCATCTCCTTGAACTTGCAATATTTCCCTAACTAGAATTCAATCTACTCGCGAAGGTACGTTTAGTTATTTAAGTAGTAGATAATACTAAAAGAAATCAAACGGACACAACCACTCAATCTTGAAGGGTTTCAACGACCTCATAAAATTGAAACCATATGAATTTAGTAATAGCAAAAATAATAATTGTTTTTATGTTTTTTGAATTAGCTAGTTGGGTATGGCTACTTATAGTTTTATAATGTTGAACCTTATTGATTAATACAAAAAGTTTGTTATTGTAGATACGCGAGTTTTGATCCTCCCCGATTAACCCATTTTTAGCATAAAATATCTATTTTGATCTAATTGTTAGGTCATTTTTTGTAGACTTTTACTTGATAAATTGCGAAACCACAAAAGTAGTAAT
This sequence comes from Solanum gracilifrons, assembly GCA_029582605.1. Lineage (NCBI taxonomy): Eukaryota > Viridiplantae > Streptophyta > Magnoliopsida > Solanales > Solanaceae > Solanum > Solanum gracilifrons. The sequence goes on along the minus strand of JAJOOH010007360.1, from coordinate 19,124 downwards.
TTTTTAGATGATGCTTTTATTTTCAATTTTCAAGGAAAAAAATCTGAAAATATGTTCTTTAATTTTCTTATATTTCTTATATTTATTTTTTATCTTATCCCAAATCTATAAGAGCATTTTAGGAAGATTAGACAAAAATAAATAGATCACATTCACCCTAACCCTAATCTATAAAACTAAAAAAAGGGACTCTAAGAATAAGAGGAGCACCTGCAGCTAGCCCAATTAAAAAAACAGCCTGAATTCACATTCTCCACTGATATTTTACCGTTACTTAGCCATGAAGAATTTAAAGACACCATTTTAAAAATTGTCATGAAAACAATCATTCTACTCTAGGTCACCAAAAACTAAGACAACAACACAACAAATCTGGTTACTCAAGATCTAGATGGAGGTAGAGTCTAGTTGGCAAAGTTTAACTGGCGATTTTCTACTGTAATCTAATGCTTAGATATTTTCATCAATAAGCGAAGAAAGCTTACTCTATCAAGGTTCTTTCGAACATTTTTATTCAATTTGTATCCATCTGTTTTAGTTGTTTCAATGACTAGTGAATATCTATGTCCATGTGTTTGTTTTTGCACTAGTGTTAATGTTTCCAGAATAATTCTTGAATTGCAATTCTTATATAGTTATATTATTTTTTATTTTGATGTCTCATCACGTGAAATGTCCTTTTTATTGATTCATTTTGTGGTATTTCTGTTAGATTATATATGTGCTCTAGCTTGATGTTGTTTGTTCTTGTTATTTATTATTAAGTTGGATACCTAAAAAAGAAATTACACTAAAACAAAAGATTCATTTAGTTGCATTAGATTAATTTTTTACTACTACCTCAAAATATTTAGTGGCAATTGAGTTAAGGTCATCTCATCTAGAGTTGTTAAAGTTTTTAAGGACAGTTATGCAAAGTGTTGGTTATAAATACTCATATTTATTATTGCTGCTAAATAAAATATAGTGTCAACTATATTATTTTTGTTACATTCTGATAATCTGCACGACCTATTAATTTACTCTAGATTCGCCTATAAATGAAATATGTTACCCAACATGTTTCAAAGTAACAGTAAGAACAATAAAGAAAGAACATAATGTTTTTACGAGGAAAACACCCGACTCACAAAATGTAAAATACCACCATGTACTCCGACATGATTTAACTCCAATTTCACTAAATCACTGAGCCTCGAATGAAAATAGATTACAAACTTTGCAACCTACATAACTAACTCTAATTCCTTAACTTCAAGTTATGGATTTAGATTACAACTCTTGCAATCCAAGGAACTAAGTCTAAATCCTAACCTTCAAGTTATGAATTCGGATTAAAAATATTGTAATCCTAGAAACTAACTCTAAATCCTAAACTTCAACACAAACCTCCCAAGGTATGTGTTTCCAACTCTTCGAGTTATCTTGGAACACCCCGCATGCTAGAACTACCAAATATTTGATTTCAGGTGTTGCTGGTGGCACCCACGGGCACCATCCACAAACTGTAGGAGGACCCACAGTCCGTCCTACAGGTCCGTGGTGCACCACTTGTGACCCTTCCCTAAAAACTCTAGAAAATATTCTAAGTGTCGACCCACAGCCGGACCCATGGACCGTAGGTCAAGCCACGGTCCGTGGTCCAAGACCATAGGTTAGATCCCCATATACCAGCTCTAGTCGCGAACAACGGCAAACCAACATGGATTGTCGGTCGATCCATGATCCCTGGGTCTGGTCTATCGGTTAGACCCAACAATAGTTAAGTCGTGGGTCTTTTGGTGTTTTCCTTATGCCTTGAACCCCTAAACTACGTCATTTTAACCCTAAACTACGCAGTTTTGGTTAGTTTTAGCCTATAAACATAATTAGAACTTACCCAAGTCAGATCATTCACCAAAAACATAGAGACATAGAACAAAAGAGGAGAAAGAGGCGACCAAACCATTCCCAAGAACGGAACAAGTTTCCTCCAGTTCCAGCCTCGAAATCGAAATATTTCTCCGTGGAATTCATCACCAGGTATGTGGAAATTCACTAGTGGGTTCCTTTCACCCATTAGGTCCCTATATTTCAGTCAGATTCTTGATTCCCTTAATATTATTTAGACCTAGGGTTTCTCGAACTTCAGTAGATTACTATGAATTAGTTACTGTAATGTTCCTAATCTGATTATCATGTTGTAGTATCGTTTTTTCCCAAATTCATGCATAAACTCATAACCCTAACTATGTAGTTCTTTTAATTCATCAATTACACATGCTAGGTAAGATATTTTAGTTATACATACCTCAGATTTGAATGTTTCATTATCAACATATTAATGTTGCACTTTCAGTTAGCATGTTAGTATTTGAGCTACCCAGTATTACAGAACTTCCGTCATAAAATGTTAATTATTTAATCAATTGGGAGAAGCTTAATACCGACTGGACTAGGGTCAGCCAACCTCAAGTCCCAAAACTACGTGCCCCGTAGGTTGTAAGTCCCCTCTATGGTCATCATTTTAGTGATCACGCCAGCATGCCTCTATACATCGGTAGGGTATATTGGGTCCTCCCGATGGGGCGTATACATTGTACTCCACATTTAGCTCACGTGGTTTTATGTCGGTTATTAGTAGCTCCCACAGTCCAATCAAATTGTATTGCATTAACCATGTTATCATTATAGTTCAGTATTCAGTCTCAGCATGTTATAAACTTGGTGATTGCATTCAGTTTGGCCATGTGAAGTATTTCCAGTGTCCTTATCCTGTTCATACTATATCATTTCTTTATTGCTTGTTCAGTTATGTTATTGTTCAACTTTATTCTATCTTGCATGATTAGTACCTTTCATGTACTGACGCATACTCTGCGCTACATCTTCTCCTGATGTAGGTTCAGGTCCTCTTGTCTTTATTAATTTTGAAAGTTTTTGCGATTAATTTTGGAAGTTTTTGCGATTTCAACTACTCGTGACAGTGTACCTACCATGTTGACTGACCTGTTACATCTTTCTTTGTCAATTAACAATACTGCATAAATCCCAACAAATTCCCCCTCTTTTTGATGATGACAAACCTCTTGTCTTTGTGCATTTAAAATTTTTTACATGTAGAGACTAAAGAATGAAATACTAGCATAAAACATGTTAGTCAATGAGTTATAAACACTGCACAACTCTTGTCAAATCTTACATAGACAAGAATATATATAAGCCAAAACCCATATTTTTCATTTAAATATAGCATAGCATATATACAACTTTTCTAGGAAAAATAGGAAAGAAAGAGTAAATTAAGAAAATAAAGTAACATTGACTTCCAACGAAAAAATGGAACTTTAAAAGACCAGTCAAATGATAATACAGGTGAAAGATGGAAAAAGACACTTTTGGAAATAATAAGATTTGCATCAAAGCCACACAATCTACATATATGATATGAGAATATAAGGAAAACAAAATATTTGTAGATCCTTTGAGATCTTTTTAATTTTTCTATTTCAAAGAATAAGATCATGCGTACATACAAAAGGTGTAAACTAAATGAAAAAAAATTATATTTTGGAACAGATTAAATCATGAGAATATCAAAACCTCTTCGTATCTCAGCAACAATTTGCGGGAGCACGAGAGTCATTAGCAGGTTTAGGTATATGATAAAAGTCAACCATTACAGTCCTTCTATTGGCTTAAATATCTTTGCTTTGCTAACAATTCCTCAAATTTTCTCTTGCTTGATTCAAACATAGCTTCATCCTCATGTGTCTGATGTATTGTTTCTTTTTGCATGTCTCTGCAATGCAAAAAGAAACACAAAGCATCAAGGACATGAAAATAAAGTTTGAGTAAAGCAAGAAGGAGTTTGAGGAAAGGTTAACAAACCAAAGGGAAACAAGTAGAAGGATCATAATGGTGGACTTTCCTCATATGCCTAACCTGCTAATGATTTTCGCACTCCCACAAGGTGCTACTTGGATACAATGAGGTTTTGATATTATCATGATTTAATCTATTATTTACTATATGACCTATGTATTTATGAATGATCTTTTACTCTAAAATAAAAAAGTTAAATATATATCCAAGGATCAATCAAGCATTTTGTATTCATTCCTTTCTCACATTATATATGTAGATTGTGGTCCCTCTTGGCTCCAAAAGGGTCTTTTCACTCTTTCACATGTATCCATATTTTACTTGTCTTTTAAAATTTCATCATTTTATAGAATATCCTTGGTCATAACTCATTTCCTTATTTTCCTCTTCTTTTCTATATTCATATTTCTATGTAGGGTTGTTTTGTTTCATGTGGCTTTATTATTTTTCGAGTGCAGGTCTAACTTAATTAGGTTTTTTTTGTTACTTTTAAGTGTGCCACATGACTCTTGTATAGCTTACCCTTCTTCCTATTCATATTTCTTTATTTATTCATCTACAATTCTATTTTAGGTTCCTTTTTGCTCTCATGTGGCCTTTTGATATTTTTAGTGTCAATCTCACTTAATTAGGCATTTTTCTGACTATGAAGTGTGTCACTTGAATCTTTTCACATAACAACCAAATATGTAAAATCTATAGTAGAAGTGAACTTTAGTACAATTATATATTCCTCCGTACAATATGCTAATCTGCACCAGGATATTTAGGAATTATTATGAAATAAACGACATAATTTGTTTTTAAAAGCACCAACTAAATTCTAATGCCAACTCTAATTGACATGTGTATGCGCAAACTCTTTGTTCATGATTTTGTTCAAATTGACTTATCTTCTACATATTTTTGTAACAAATGAGAAATACACCTGAACATGTGATGATACTGTTAAGATCTGAATTCAAATAGAAGAAACTAAGGTAATGTGGTAAATATTTTGTTTCTATTTCTATTCTCTCCGAAAAAGTAAGGAGAACTTAAAACCAATAATGGCATTTAAGAGAAGTTGTATAACACTACCTTCTGCATCAGTACCGTATCAGTGGACCTTTGAGTTAGTATATTAAGCAGAGACAATAATAGGGCAGCTCTCCTTTGATTTGTTAGAAGAAATATGTGATAACTACATGCCAATAGAGAGTAGCCCTATCACTGTTTCCCTTATTATCATTAATCAAGTTTTTTTTGAATTTATGTGCTTCTAGTTCTTCACTGTATACCCGTTCCTAGCTTTTATAGTGCATTCCTTCTCAGTTTATTATTTTATTTATCCAAATTTATGTGACACATTTAATTTTTATTTCATCCCAAGAAGAATGTCAATTTTCTATATTTGGAAATAACTTAACTTTAAAAATTCTACTTTTACCCTTAATAATGATATTATTTGTTGCCACCACAAATTGAAAAGAATGTTATATATCATAAATTTCAAATGCCATTTTTGCTTTCTTAAATTTGTGTCAAGTCAAGTAATGCCACATAAACTGAGATAGTGGGAGTAGATGGAATAAACCACTCGATAATCAACATATCCTATGATATTTGTGCTATGGCCTGTGTTGTTTTTACTATGTTAGAAAATGGAGCAACTTTCTTATCCCTTTGGAATTACATTTCATGAAAGCTCCTTTTGAAAACTATGTTTATCAGATTCCCCAGTTGCTTGTCCATGAATTTGTAGGTTAAATGCAACAAATTAAAATTTACTTAAAGTTGAATATGTTGTATGATTTTGCCTTTTTATGTTTTTCATTTGACTATTGAGAGTTGTGACTTATAACGAGGAAATTGCAGGACCTTCAACCAGTGGTGGATCTAGAGCATTGTTTATGTGTTCACACGAAACCAATTATTTTTGTGCAGACTGATGTTCGACATAATCAACTGACACTACTTCGGTTCAAATGCCAACCGATCACCTGTAGTGATATAACCCAACCAAGGGTTGGGATCGTTCACATAGTAAGTGGTTTTGAGAATTAGTAGAAAAAATAAAATCAAGTTCTAATTAGTCAAAGGTATAAATATTAACGAATAAAAACATACTAAATCTAAGGAGTGACTCAAGCGTCACTTATCGATGGGGGGTTTGTATTATTTAACAACTAAAAATGAGTAAAAATATAAGGAAACGAGATATGGAGACGGGATTCTTGGGATGTGATAGTAATACAGGTTAAACTAGACTATCGGGTACATGCTTTTGATAGTAAATTATTGAACATTTGTGACTAGGCTAGACTATAGTGGGGTTAAATTCTCTCTCAAGCAACTTATCTCGAATCAACTCAATTTCTCTCGAACACCGAGTTTCCGCATTAAGCACAACCTCCACCTTAGCCCATTCACTCTCTCGAGCTGAACCCATGTCGACCCAATACCATCGGCTATCAATTTAGTAGTCTTAGTTTTACGACCTCTCTCTTGAGCAAGCCAAAAACACTAAGATGAAATCGTATTTGAAACTACAATCCCATTAAGTTCTTACGCAACTACTAAACGGAATCACATTTAAACAAAAAATAAACCATCAACAAGAAAGAACCAATAGATAATTTAACCCATAATCACAAAATCACACCCCAAGAATTGAGGTTTTAGCTAGACATGTAAAATAGATAAAAAATTATACCAATATCAGTTTCCATCAACTGGGTATGAAGAATTAAGTCTTAAAATAAGTCAAGAGTGAAGAATCTTTGAGACCCACGTCCAATTTCTTGGAGTTAAAACCCTTTGAATCTTCAAGGTCTTAGAACAGTCTCCAAAACCCTCTAAAACTTACAACACTCCAAAAACTATAAAAAGTTCGAATAATAGAAGTGATATGATATGATTACTAGAAATTTAAACAATTATTTATACTGTTTGAACATTTGTGATGCGGAGGACCATTAGGCGCAGTTAGTCGGGATCGCCGATATGCTCGGCTATCTGCCTTTTGGTCGATTTCATCGCCTTCCTGCTTTAGCCTTCAACCTTTTCACATTTTGAGTCATTGGGCGATATGGTACTGCTTCGTGGAACTGATTGGCGATGCGCCAACTTGACCTTTTCCTTCATTTCTTCGTTCTTTTCAGCCGCCTCATTCCTTGTTGCCAAGTAGTGTCCACGCTTTGCCTCAAATTCTAAATACCTGAATCTTAAGGATTTTCATCAGATATTGAGACAAAATATGCATTTGAGGACACTAATTCTATCAAAATATTGCCCTAAATAAGTCCAAATGGTGGACTCTTCAACACCCCTAACTTAAACTTTCGTTTGTCCTCAAGTAAAACTCAAGTTCGGCAGTCCAAAAAGGATGTCTCAAACAGTTCTACACAAGACTCAACCATGAATATACACAACAAGACTCAACTTACTGATGCAAGAATCAATTGTATACTCAAAGACTCAAGTTATGACACACCATTATCAAAGATTTTCAAAGCTCACTATACTTGCTTCTAATGCAAGTTCGAGCTCAACAAAGGTATTTGAATTCCCTCACACAAAGAATAATTCCATATTCACACACAATGGTTAAATCATTTAAAATTCTGGAATCAAATGCAACGCTCACTTTCACAAAGAAGAACACAATGCATGCTTTCACCCATAGGTTTGCCCATATTTTCGAATCAACAATTGTTTCAACTCACTCAAGAACAAAAAAGACTTTTCAAGGCTTGTAAAGGGGCTCAGTGCAAATGTATGGTCATTTAGGCTCAGTGATTTTTATCCTCGTGACATATGGTGCTTTCAACACTCCCTTTCCTCTTCTTTCATCAATTTCTTTAGTGCTTATAAGTCATCCCATTATTCAATTCCATGGATTGTTTGGAATCCCATTTCTTTTGACATTTCTCAGAACTTTATTTCACAACTTTTTCTTTTTCTTTTCTCTTGTCTCTTTTTTTGTATGCAGGGGTTCCATTTTTTTCAACACCATGGGTTAAAAGGGACTTTTATTGCACTTCTTGACTTGCCTTTTCTTTTCACCACACCCCCAACTTAGGCTTTTGGCCTAAGTTGGCTATTCAATCAACCACAAATCATGAGGATTATGGGTAGTGGATTTAATAAAGGTCATGTTTTTATCAAGTTTCTTCCAAAGAAAGGTCAGGCTCAAGGGTGTTCAAAAGAGGTTCACACACTCACAAGGTAGGCCACAAAAAAGGTATATGTCAAATTGGCTCACACTCTTCGAAGTTGCCTAAGATCATATCAAGAGATAGCCTTACTTAGTCGACCGGACCAACGGAGCAAATTCTAGGTGTTATCATGCATAGTTCGCAGTAAGCTCATCACAAAAGGCATCGACACCAAAGTTAAACGAGACTCCACACTTTCGCTAGTGTGCAACGTTTATCACAAGAAAATCAATTCAATAATTGGCTAGTCACAACGAGATGCAAAAAGTCATATTGACTATGTAACTTCAATTGGTCTGATTGTAGATGTTCGTTCATTTATGAACACTATTTGAGTCATCGATATTGATCAAAACCAAGACTCAAATTTGCTAAAGAACAGCCAAATTCCACACGTACAAGAGGTGGCAAAAATTTTAAAATTTTTCGGAAGGGTCAAAATCATTTACAATTTAAAATAAAAGGAGCCACAAGCTCAAACATCCACAAAAAGTAGTGTAAGACACAATTATAAGAAAAACAACCCAATTATATGCACAAAACAACGAAGCTTCAATATTCACACAAAAGGTGGGCCTCACCCCACCACAAATAAAAACCATTTGTCATCAAATGCAAATGAATTAATGTATCCAAAAGTGAAAGAAAGTAACATAGAGAGGGAGGTAAAGAAAGGGTCCTGTCTATGCAGTCTCTCTATTTGTGTGGGCCTCAGTGCCCGGTGCAGCATTCTGTACTTAGCCATCAGTACCCGGAATAACCTCAGAAGGAATATCAGTGCCAGATCCACTAGGAGCTGCTGTAGACGTCTCAGTCGGTGATATCTGGATCACCGGTTGCACAATCATCTCCACCAGATCTGGAAAATCTCTAAATATGCTCTCCTCTAGGCTCTCAATCATCTCATCATCGTGTACCGCCATCTTATCCTCATCGGTCTCTTCATCCGACTCCTCACCTGTTGTGCCATCCCTCTATACTTCTCCGATGGTAGCCAGAGGAATCACTGAAGTCTCTGAGGCATCTTCATCATCAGCAGCCTCTATTAATTAATTGAAGTTGGTAAACTTTAGATAGTCTACGTCCTTCCTCAGATCTGCTACTTCGGCTTTCAAATCCATTACCTTGGAGGCTTCCCCCTGTCTGCTCTAACAAGCTATGACTCTCATAGTCAACGCATCAACAGAAGTCTGGAGAGGGTGAGTGCAACAAGTATGGCACTCTCGATCATCCCTAGGATGGATCTCTCGAGTCGGGTTGCCTGCATGTCAGCTGATTAGGCCAAATACCCCAACTTCAGGATCATGGCCTGAGTAATCCTGACAGGCTGAGAGGAGGAGGGAACACCTGGGGCCTGTGAAGAAGAGGAAGGAATGGATGTACCTGAAGGCCCAGAGGCCGGAGTAGGCGAAGATGTGGATACAGGTAACGAGTCAACATCAACCTCTGGAGAAATGTCAGCCGCTCTTTCTGTCCACCTCTTCTCGTGTGTACTCAGCCTCAATACAATGGGTATTAGTGGAGGATGAAGAGGTGACCTCAGTATCCCTCGCAGTATCCCGGGGTACTCTAGCATGCCGGCACAACTCAGTGATCAGGACTGGAAATGGCAGAGAAGTTTGTCTCTACTTGGATCTCATGGCCATCTCCTATGAAATCAGTAGTCCTAGGTCAATGCACCTCCTAGACATGATAGAACAAAGGCAAGCTGCTTTCGGCTGGTACAAGACGGAGTTATTCTGGGATGGCATTATGGTGCTGCTGATAAAGCCAAACCAGAACCTGGCAGCAATACTCGAGTCCCTCTTCTCAATCAGGGCCCTACCTCTATCTACCTCGGGGTGGTTTCAGAAATTAGAGGGGCCGACCAACCCTTCAAGTCATCTAGGGACTAAGCAATAGGCAATCCCTCGTAAAGAAGTGAAGAATGCATCGGTCTATCCAATAGAGTGTTAATACGTTCACTGTTGCACCCAACTTCCCTGCCTCTGACCTTGACCAGTTTCACCGGTCTAAACTCGCTAGCCTTTTTCTTGCTCTTTGGCACCAACTCCCCATAAGTTGTATAGAATTCTGGGACCCAGGTAGGAGTGTAAGGGGCTCGGGGCCTGGTGAACTGCTCAAACTCATGGTAGCAAAGGGTCTCCCTCACTTTCGAATACTTCCCATCTAAGCCTTTGTCGAAAGTAGCTTCTCCTCGAGGATGATTCGTAAATCATCACCTTTTAATTTGTTCAAGAGCTTGGGAGGAGGAACGATAGGAGGCATGGGGTTCATAGGAGGTGCCTAAGCTGGCACTGAGTCTGTTGCCAGAGGAATGGCATCTGAAGGGACTTTGGTCGACGTGTTTTGAGATCTAGCCTGGACCTCATCCCTTCGGGAAATCAACTGATGCTCGTCTTCAGGTTGAGACAACTCAGTCCGGGTGTGAACAACTACTCTTTCATATGTGTGCTTTTTCGTTTGCCTTTGTCTCCCGGTGGGAGTTCTTGCCTTTTCCTTTTTGCAGGATTTGCTCCCCCTTCATTTATGGTAATGCCCCATGCCTTTTTCTGGAGTAGCCTATTTAGATTTGTTCTCACCATCTCTGCAAAACATTAAAGAAAAGTTAGTAAATATTTATATCAAAGCACATAAAATGTATTGCAGACAAACTCGCCGATCAGGTCGATAAATCACCGAATCTCTTTGGCGGGCTAGATCGGGCTCGCCGAATGGATTGGCTAAGAAATTAAAACAAATCGGTGATGGGAAAGTCCTGTCAGCGAATTTCCGAAAGCTATCGATGAGCAAGGGTTTGTCCGCTTAAAGTCACAGTGCAACAATGGTTCAGGGGTGCAGACAAAGGGCGATCAAGAATACTTTCAGCGAGTCGCCGAGTTCTTTTGACGACATCATACTTCTCACCGAATATTACAGAAACCAATAACACATATAACATGGATTTTAAAGGTGATGTGTGGATATTAGGCGAACCGCCGAGTAGTTCGGCGAGCTCGACCCAGCTCGCCAAATGACCAAACGTGCCAATTTTCAACCCATCTTCTCGAATTCAACCTCGCAATCCCCGAAAACAAAATTGAAGCATGCACTAGTACAATAATGCTCAGAACCATAACACCCATCACCCCAAGATATTCAAATTTTCTCAATCTTGCCAAATTTGGCCATTTGACAACTTTTGCCCTTAGGAATGGTGTAAACCACTCCATCATTGTGCAATTTACGCCATATAGCACAAATAAGGGCTACTCAGACTTCATCCAAAAAATATAACCTACATGTAAGCATACCCCCACAAAATTCAACTCAATTTAAGGCACAAAAATACTGGCATTCGACGATCAAAACCATACGGGCAGGATTATCGAATTAAAACTGGCATTTAAGCATTCTAATCTTATCAGAGAGGCCCAGCACACGACAATAAGATATGATCATTTGCAAATGAGGACAAAATGCGATAAAAATAAACATTGGATTCGGAAAACCAACCTTTTATGCCGAACAATATAAATTTGTGATGCTAGACGGCAAATGTTTTCCAACTTCGAGCACCAATCAACAACCAAAATAATTATGGAATGCAAGAATATTGAAAATGCTAACTTGGTGTGAGTATGTGAAGCTTAAAAGCGAGGGGAAATGCAGAGTTTGAAAACTTTAAAACCTTTGGCCTTTAATAACTGTCGAGGTCACGTCCATTCGGCGACGTTAGTATTGCTCGCCAATCTACTCGGCAGCACGCCGAGTGGTCACTTACCTCGCCTAGTTTTACAAGACCTTCAATCAAAGTGAAGATCCAAACGGCGGTGTACATCTGGATTGCCGATCTGTTCGGCGATTCGCTGAATGGACTCTTAGTTCGCCAAACGCAATTTCCACACACTCTCCACACTTTAACCTGCACAATCAACGCACCGTTATTTCTTAAACAAAAATAAAGCATTTAAAGGTTTTAGGTTGCCTCCCAAACAACTCCTTAGTTAACGTCGTGGCATGACGCAAGTAATTTTTCAAACTCCATTTGTGGGATCAACCCTAGTTTCATAAGGGCATCCTGACTTTGTCTCTGGGTAGAGGGAGGACAATACTTGATCCACTTGGGATCCCAGTACATGAATGAGCATGAAGTGGGAGTTTGTCATCTGATTCAGCATCAAGATGTTCTCTCTCAATTCTTCCAGCACCCTATGCTGCTCATTTGGTTTTTGGAGTAGGAGCGTGAGCGTTTTGTTGATCTGCCCATCCTCCTTGTTCTTAACTTTCCTTTGTTCATGAGGAGGAATATAGCGCCCCTTCTTGTTGCACTGGACTTCAAGATCCCTAATCTTCTTGGTTAGCTCATTTAACTGGGTTAGCAGGACTGCTAAGCTGAAGTCTTTCCTTTCTATTACTTGATTTGGCTTATTTAGGCTGTCAAGAGGTTTGGCTGCTGTCACATAATGTTATTGTACTAGACTACCCGGGACAATTTGATCAGTCAACATTTTGTTCCCTGAATCCAGACTTCTATAAAAACATTCCAGAAGGACTATATCGGGAATTTCATGAGTGGGACATTGAATCAGAAGTGATTTAAATCTCAGCCACGCCTCATGAAGTCGTTCACCTTCTGATTGCTTAAATGTTAGAATCTTACCCCGGAACATCATCACGTCTGCTGGAAGGTACTCTATTTATTGAATCTCATCAAATATACTCATTCTTCCTACTTCAACACACAAAATTAATCGAAACAAAACTGAAAATTAAGTACGTAGAACTACAACAAACAAGAATGAAACTCCTACTTAACTAGAAATTCTCTAATAATACCACTCCCCGGCAATGGTGCCATTTTGATGTTCGAAGTAATCTACTGACACTATTTTGGTTCAAGTGCCAAACGGTCGCGTGTAGTGATATAACCCAACCAAGGGTTGGGATCGTTCCCATAGGGAGTGGTTTTGAGAATTAGTAGAAAAATAAAGTCAAGTTCTAATTAGTCATAGCAATAAATATTAACGAATAAAAACATACTAAATCTAAGGAGTGACGCAAGCGTCAATTATCGATGGGGGTTTGTATTAATTAACAACTAAAAAAGAGTATAAATATAAAGAAACGAGATATGGAGATGGGATTCTTGGGATGTGATAGGAATACCGGTTAAACTATACTATCGGGTACATGCTTTTGATAATAAATTGTTGAACATTTGTGACTAGGCTAGCTATAGTGGGGGTAAATTCTCTATCGACCAACTTACCGCGAATCAACTCAATTTCTCTCGAACACCGAGTTTCCGCATTAAGCACAACCTCTACCTTAGCCCATTCACTCTCTCGAGCTGAACCCATGTCGACCCAATACCAACGGTTATCAATTTAGTAGTCTTAGTTTTATGACCTCTTTCTCAAGCAAGCCAAAAACACTAAGATGATTTCGTATTTGCAACTACAATCCCATTAAGTTCATACATAACTACTAAATGAAATTACATTTAAACAACAAATAAACAATCAACAAGCATGACCCAACAAATAATTTAACCCATAATCACAAAATCACACCCCAAGAATTGGGGTTTTAGCTAGACATGTAAAAGAGATAAAAATTATACCAATATCAGTTTCCATCAACTGGGTATGAAGAATTAAGTCTTAAAACAAGTCAAGGATGAAGAAACTTCGAGACCCACGTCCAATTTCTTGGAGTTGAAACCCTTTTAATCTTCAATGTCTTATAACAAAGTCTCCAAAACCCTCTAAAACATAAAACTGTCCAAAAATTGTAAAAAGTTTGAATAATAGAAGTGATATGATATGATTACTAGAAATTTAAACAAGTATTTATAGTGTTTGAAATTTTGTGTTGTGGAGGACCATTTGGCGCAGTTAGTCGGGATCTCCGATACGCTCGGCGATCCGCCTTTTGGTCTATTTCATCGCCTTCCTGCTTTAGCCTTCAGCCTATTCGTGTTTTGAGTCATTGGGCTATATGGTATTGATTCATGAAACTAATCGGCGACGCGCCGACTGGTCCATTTCATCGCCAACTTGACCTTTTCCTTTAGGCTCAGAACACTGGAACAAAAGGCGATCTCCAGGCCCATCGGTGACTTGCCAATTGGGCTCGGCGATCTTCAGGCCTTCATTTCTTCGTTCTTTTCACCTGCCTTGTTCCTTCTTGCCAAGTAGTGCCCATGCTTTGCTACAAACTCTAAATACCTGAAACTTAAGGATTTTTATCAGATATTGAGACAAAATGTGCGTTTGAGGACACTAATTCTATCAAAATATATCCCTTAATCAGTCCAAATTGTGGACTCATCACAGACCTTGCATTTCTGTTAAGAAATTCAATAAATATATGATTGGGAATCTAATTATTATATAAATCATAAACTTTAAATCTCAAATTAATCTTTGCTTGAAGAAACATAACCTTGATCATATCTCATCTATATTATATTTCTATTCGTGTTTAATTTGTTCTTTCTTTTTGTGCGGCTTTTCTCTTTTCCCAATGCCAATACCGCAATATCGCAAAGTTCATAAATATTTTAGATTTCAAATCTTTTAGATGCTAGGAAATCAAGACTGTATAATTCCGTTCATAAGTATTACTCTAGTGTGTCGTCATTTATGTATGTTTACATATCTACTAATTGTTTCAGCATTCAAGGTTTATGCTTTTTCTTGAGTTTCAACATTTTTTGTTTGAGTTACCAACATTTTTTCTTTGCTCTCATACTACATATCAAGACACAAATAAAGTGGAAAAGAATCTTGTTGTGAACTTGCCTAAATGCTGAATTGTTTTAAATGATTTGGTGTATCTTTGTTTAATTTTTTAAAATTTTTTGGTAATTAAATGATTTTATTTACCAAGTGAACATTAAAAATCGGAAAAAATTTTAGCAGGCATTAAATTTTATATATGCATTAAAAGTGACTAAATATTGAATTGTTCTGAAACTTTTCTACTTGACATTGATTGATGATATCTTTAAAATAAATATAAGCTTAGCTATGCCGGTAAAATTAGTGGCTAGATAGAAGTTGGGGGCTAAAAAAATGTAAGAGTTTATGCTATATACAATTTTTGAAATAATTGTTTAAACTTGTCATTTACATAACAACTACCAGACTTGTCGTGTCCATTCTGCTTAATGTGGTGCACGCCTATTTGCTATGGATCTATTGGTTGGATGCTTGAATTGTCGCTAGGTTTGTATGCCAAAACATGTATTTTAATAGTCACTAGGTTGTGTGCTAAAACATGTATTACGTGTCAATCATCACAACATTGAAATACTTAGATCTAGTCTTGTGAGCTAACTTTCTTGCACAAATTATTGTACATATGCCGCAAAGATCAATCTTCTTGAACTAGGAATCTTATAGTCTGGATGATACAAAGAAAACCTCAGGTAAAATAAATTTTCCTTTAATAAGTCTGAATTCGGTTGATTGAAATTCAAAAGATTTAATATCACCACCCAAACACAAATCCACCAAAAAGATAATTGGTTTCATTTTTTTTTATAATATAGATCTGGTACTTCACGCCATCTGTTTGAAAAAACAACAATTTTAGTTCATTGATTTTCTGATTGATGTTTTAGTTCATGACCATTCAATGAACTGAAGTTGTCGTTTGTTCAAACAGACGGCATGGAGAAGTACCATATCTAAGTTAACCTCAAATAAATTGAAATCAGTAATCTTGTTGTGGATTTGGGTTTGGTTGGTGGTATTAAATATTTTGGATTTTAATCCACTGAATTTATATTTATAAAAGGAAACTTGATTTTACTTGGGTTTCTTTTGTATCATCTAGACTACAAGATTCCTAGCTCAAGACGATCAATCTTTGCAGTATATGTATAATAATTTGTGCAAGAAAGTTAACTCACAACTAGATCCAAGTATTTCAATTTTGTGATGATTGACACCTAATACATGTTTTAGCACACAACCTAGTGACTATTCAAATACATGTTTTAGCACACAACCTAGTGAAATTCAAGCACCCAACCAATAGATCCACAACAAATAGGCATGTACTATGTTAAGTAGAATGGACACGACAAGGCCATAGCTATTATTTTAATGACCAGACTAAACAATTATTTCAAACAATGTATATAACATAAACTCCTCACATTTATTTAGCCTCAACTTTTTTCTAGCAACTTGTTTTACATGCATATATAAAGTTATATTTATTTTAAAGAGATCATTAATGAATGTTAAGTAGTTGGGTTTCCAAAAACAACTCAACATTTTAGTCACTTTTAATGCAAATATAAAATTTGAACAAAGATACACCGAATCTTTTCAAAACAATTTAACATTTAGGCAAGCTCATAGAGAGATTCTTTGCCACTTTATTTGTGTCATATGAGAGCAAGGAAAATTGTATCTAACAAAAGTTGTATCTTAATATAAAACTTTGTAATACTTACTTATTCTAAAGATATTTAAAAAAAAAGAAATGTTCAAATATGCCATCGAACTTTTAGAAAAGACTCATTTATGTCATCCGTTAAAAGTTTGGCTCATGTATGCCATTGTTGTTAAAGAAAAGGCTCATCCATGCCATATTTTTTAACTCCGGTTTTGCAAAACCACTTTTTACACCCAAACCACTTTTAACACTTTTCAATTGAAATTTTTGGATTAAATATACTCTTTTTGTTTTTTTTTTCCTTAAGAACATCAAGAATACATAAAGAGCATTAACAATTCACAAATTTCAAACATTTTTAATTTTTTTACTTAATCACCTCAAATTTCAAGAGTAGTTTTCCTTCAAGCTTGATACCAAATCTCAATATTTTTTGAGCTCGAATTCAACTTAACTCAGCAAAACCCACTTAAAATTTCTTCGAAGTTTCAAAACTTCTGCATTCTCTAATGGTAGATTTTTCTCCACAACTTCAAATTATTTTAAATTTTAAACATAGACTCAAAAAATACTAGGGAACAAAACTCTAATGTCAAATATAACTACAAAAACATGAATCAAAGCAATTTTTTGAAATTTTAGGACTGATTTTCCTTTTTATGGATTTTTTTAATACAGGTGAATTTTTAAAACTCTACAAATAATTTTAGCATTTTGGTTTTTAAGAAAAAGAAAGTAATGATATAGCCGAAATTTGAGATGATGCAGTGAAGAATTGAAGATGTTAAAAATTAGGGAGTTGTGTATGTTTTCCATGTGTTCTTGGTGTTCTTAAGGAAGAAGAAGCAAAACGAGTACATTTGATCCAAAAACTTTAATTGAAAAAAGTTAAACTTGTTTGTGGTTGTAAAAAATGGTTTTACAAAATCGGAGTTGAAAAAAATGGCATGAATGAGTCTTTTCTTTAACAACAATGACATGTTGTAAAAGAGTACATTTGATCCAAAAACATTAATTGAAAAGTGTTAAACTTGTTTGTGGGTGTAAAAAATGGTTTTGCAAAACCGGAGTTAAAAAATGGCATGAATGAGCCTTTTCTTTAACAACAATAGCATGTTGGGTTTTAAAAGGTGTGAATGAAAAATGAAGAGTTGTGACATTTATGAAGAGTTGTGACTTTTACGAAAAGTTGTGACTTTTATGACGAGTTGTGACCTTTATGAAGAGTTGTGACTTTTATGAAAGGTTGTGACCTTTCCGAAAGCTTGTGACTTTTTCAAAGGGTTGTGACCTTCCCGGTAAGACACAATAAGATGTTTTTCACACTACCCTTTGTTTTCTATAAATTGAGGGATTTCCTCGCATTTTAAAAGAATCAATTTTCTGGACTTCTTCTACTACTACTACTACTATATCTAGTATTCTAAGTGTACTTTACTGCCGTTGAGTGATTCGCTGACACCGTGGACTTAGGTACCGATACACCGGTGAGTAAGATCGTACTATCCTTGGAGGATATATTCCATTAACTTCGGGTACTTGAGGGACTAATTTCCTTAAGGGGACACTGTGCATTTAGTGGACTCGATTTTTTTTCTTTGAGAAAAATGTTTTATTTATTGTTTGTAATTTATTTCTAACTCTATTTTCTCTACTAGTTTTAATTTTCTAGTTTTGAAAATACTCTTTAAATTTTGATATTTCTTACCAAGTTCTTCAAAGTTTTGTTCTAATCTTAGGAATACAAAATGAACAACAATATTAAGGAAATTATTATACTGTTGGTATTTCTTGTATTCTATTGATTGAGCGAAACAAATCATGGAAGTAGAAGATAAATGCACTACTTCTTCATAATTCGGTACCTTGTTTAACAAGATCGAATTGAGAATGTACTAGAAAAATTGGTGGTATTCTGGTTAAAGATTACACCGGGTAATCTTCTTATTATTTATCTAAGGAGGAAAATAGTTTCTAAAAGTTAATTCTTTGGATATTTATCATGTGTATCTACGGAAAAAGATCTGCAGACCATATGTTTTGGAAAGAATTTTCTTTTGTAAATAGGGTTGCCTTTAAAATTCTTTAGTTTGCAAAATGAGAGATACACATTTTTGTTTGATAAAATATTATGTCAAAATTGGAAGTCTTTTTGAAAAGAAAAGCATTGCTATGTTATAATCTTAGAATATGTTTTATTCTATTTGGAGAAAAAATATTTGTAGTTTTGTACTCTCTGTGAAATTTGATTGTGTCTGATTGTTGTAGACTAAAAACTTTTGTAGTTTTCTACTCTGCATAAAATGGACTATGCAATTGGTTTGAAGAATATGAAAACTTCACCTGATAAGTCAATGTTGTACTTTCGATTTTCTACAAACTTCATTGTTAAATAGAAAAAATTGTACAATAGGTGACTTAAAGTTTGTGATTTTGTGCCTACAATAAGTGCCTCTATGGAATGAACTTTGACGCTATGTAAAGAGTGTCAAAGAGAATTGAAGCACTCTAATTCTTTCGTGGAGTAATATTTCCAAAAGAGGTTTCATGCTGCCAATGACATTTTGATAGTGTGAGAAAATATGTGGAAACTTTATTTTGAACTATTTGAAAAATAGTTTTGAGATCATATTTAAAATGTGGGGGGGGGGGGGGGGGGGGGTT